>JAAAKQ030480990.1:8315-22410 GCA_010016005.3 Zanna intricata
GTTCTTAAAATATAAAAGGTTTACTTGCCACGTGACAATTTCAGTTAAAAAATAATAGCAAAATAATATTACTTTGAACTAATATTATTCTTAATGATTGGGTAGTTTCCTTTTTTTGATGTTTTATTTTTTTCTAAACCATATGTTTATTATATTTTGAAACATTCTCGTGGAGAGTGAACCTTTATAATTTTAAAAATGTGTTTTTTTCGAATTCCGACCAAAAAAAAAAAATCTTTATTCTTTGTTTTTGTTTTTAGAGGGATATCTTCACACAAAAATTTTTTCTTCGAGGGTATATATTATTCACCAATTCTTTTATTTCATAATATTTTTGTCATGAGAAGATTCACTAAAATTTAGAAAATGAAATTACATTTTTGGCTGTCATGATATTAGTTTAGTTTATAATATCTTTCACCAATTTCGTCACGATGTATATGTTGACATAAAATAAATAAAGAAAGAAATGCAAAAACACTTATTTCATATCTGGGTATTATTTATTCAGTTTTATTATTTATTATTTAAGTAACAACAGATATCATAGTTATTATTTCCATTTAACTGGTTTATTTCCATATAACTCCATTATTTTATCATATGCCAGCCAATAATAATTATTCAGCAGTAATTTTATTGTGTTTACCCTTCATTGAATAAATTCTATGAATATTTTAATCTTTTTTTATTATTTCCATAATACTGAGAAAAAATGTATCTTTAATCTAGATTTTACTGCTTGGTATTTAATATTCCAGTTCGTAATTTAATACCCAATGGGCACTTAAAGTTCCGTTCAGTAAAAGATTTCATCATGATTTCTCTTGGCGTCCAGTTCAGTAGAGAAATGCAAAATAGAATGAGAATATGAACGGGAGAAAGTGAGGGAGCAATACAATGAATGCTAGATATAATGTGAGAATTTCTGTATAACCGACAGAACCTGGTGGGAGGAGAGAATTACAGCTAACACTGTTAGAAGGCATTGGAGCCTGCAAAGCCAATTAGGGCACGGGCCGTGGAAGGGAATGTGCGTCGGTAAGTTTCTATTAGTATCTACCTTGCTTGGCAGGTAACTCAGACGATGGTATCTAGGTATGTATCTAGACAAGAGAAGATGGTGACAAGAAACCTCATTTTCCCCTCTTGCCGCACACCGGCACCTCTTTTACCGTTGCCTTGCTTGCCTTTGAGTCTGTTGTTATTTCGTTACTATAGCAACCGGGAGAGAAGACACTTCTACTCTTGTCACACCCTCTCCAATACTTCAAAGGACTACATTTTCTATGTAAGGTCTCAATATGAACGTAAGAATGAATCAAGGAATCCTTCGCTTCTCCCTCTTCTGCGAATTTCTTTCTCTTACGCTTTTACTCATTCCATCGTTCGAATTCTGTCGGTTTTGTCCATTCTTTACAATTCTTGCAATGGCTTCCTTTTCATTTAAGAATACTTCACACTGCCGACAAGCACAGAAATATTCTTTCAATTAAATAAAAATTTACTTTCAACATACTAGCCTAAGTGAGTTCATTTCTTGTGATTCGTCAAGGAAAAACTTTCCTATATTAAAATAAAATTACAAACAAAATAAATGAACCTTCATTAAAAATAACTTTACTAAAAAATTCTTAGCATTTTTTAAGGAACTAAATATATATATATATATATATATATATATATATATATCAATAAACCTGTAATTCACTTTACCATAGTAAAAATCAAATTTTAATGGCAAAGTCAATAGATAAAAGTTATATATATATATTATAAATTACAATATAGATTACATTTATATCGATTTTTTTTAGAATCAACAGTTATTTTTAGGTTTATTAGGACTGAAATAACGAATTATTTTTCAGAATCTTTACAGCTGATCGATTTTTTCTGAATTTAGGTTAATAAATGGTGGTGCCAACTGGAATGAAATAGTTAAAATACTACAAATCAAACTTAGGAAAAAATCTGCTACAATAGGAAGGAAAGTATATTAAAGAAAAACTTCATTTCTGTTACATAATTTATTATTTTTGTTTGATATTAATAATGATAAAAAAGGATTTTTTATGATCCTATAATTAAGTAATATTATTATAATATTAAAATTATATAATACTTGTAATGCCTAAATTTTCTTTGGCCTTGAGATATTCAATCTACCACACGTCATCATATAACAAATATAAATAACCTACAATAACTATAAATCTATGGAGTGCCCAACTTTAATTTTATAGATTCTATTCTGTGAATAAATAATACTTTTTCAATCAGATAAGACTTTTTTTTTTTAAGAGATAAAATATAAAATGCTTTTTAATGTAGCGTTAACAGAGTAAAATTGCAACAAAAAATATATAGTTATCTGCTAATATTTTTATCGACTTCTAAAGTCTAATAAGATGAATCTAAAAGATGACAACCAAAAGTTAAAAATCAATTTATTTCAACTCTTTTTTTTACCGATTTCTTTTCAAAGAAAAATACGATGTTGTTTTTGGTTTCAGGGTTGGAATGGTGGGTATTGAAAATTAATTTTCCTTACGAGTACAAAAATGCCATTCACTTAAATTGGGATTTCCTTATATATACATATATATATTTACATACAAAGATATATATATATATATATATATCTTTTGTAGGCCTGTATGTAAAGTCTTATGGCTCAAAATCATCAAAACTACTCAATAGGGTTCATTGAAATTTATATGTGATGTAATAGTTTATCTAAAGTTGTGCATGAAAATATTTGATGAGAATTGAATGTATCATTCTGAAGATAAGGTTGTGTCGTTCAATTTAACATTGAAAAAATTTTAGCGGGGAAAGTTAAAAACTTAACTTCATTAAGTTATGACTTACGTCTTATGGTGCAGAACTGAATACTTATAACGGATGTGGGATTATACTTATTTAGATTTAATGTTTATTAAAATATTTTTAGTTTTATAAGTACGACCTTCTATGAACTTGTTTGTTCATTAATCAGAAAACATTTCAATGTGTACTTAATTTTATTTAATAGACAAACAAGCTGGTTCTTCAAATTTTTCAAAAGTGTTTAATGTCTTAATCTGTTTCGTTATTTTTATCTTTAGCTCGTATACTATAAAACATATATTATAACAAATATCAGAACTACAATAATCGTGTATTATTTTCATAGAATATCACTCAGACTATTATGAATTAATAAAATAAAATAAAATTTAAAATAATAATTTGGATAAGCAATTGATTTTATAACTGTGATCAGACAATTATTCTCTCGTAAATTCCTTCGTGGGTTTTTTTTTGTTTCGTTTTAAAAAATTATAACTAGCTGTTTATGTATATTAAATTAAAGAAAAAAATTAAGAATGTCAAAATCGAGAATGAATCACAGCCAGGTGAATCATAAGGGAAGTAGGAAAATATGATTGAGAAGAGGTGATAGTTGTGCGCACTGATGGGAAGGTGGGACAGGAATTCTAGTTATCCTTGGTCAGATGTATATAAAGATATCCCTTAGGAAAAGACGTCATCACTCTACCGACACTTTCTGAAAACCGACATGAAATATTGACTTAACTTGAGTCGTTGCCATTTTCCTAAAGCTTTTCTCTCACTTGCACATACTTTTTTAACTGTACTCTTTTTCATAAAGTATTTTTTTTTTTATTCGTTCATAAAACCTCAAAAAAATGCATCACTTGTTTTCTTCTTTTTTTGGTTTGTTTACATTAGGCTGTTTATTTATTTATTTATTCTATGGTCATGAACGAAATATATCGAGAAAAATGTCATAGGCTGTCATTAATGTAAAAAGTACCATGTTATGTAAAGATAGGAAATCTATTATGTTATCATATAAATAAATCATATAAATATTTTATTTGAGTGTTATTTTCTGCCCTTCCTAGGGCTGTCACTCTAACATTTGTATTTGACGTGTTTTGGAGTAACTCTATTCTCATAAAAACTTATAACACTTCTAGTGAGCGTTAAAGAAGAAGGACAACATAAATAAAAAGATTTTAAACCTACTAGTGAATATTTTTTACCAAAGCTTTTAAATACAATAATACAAAAAAACAAAGGCAAATATAAAAAAGGAATTAAAGGAAAAATATTACAGACTTAGTAGAAAATTATAAATATTGAAATACAAAAAAAAATCCATTCTTTCGGTAGAAAGAATGGACTTTTCTCGTTGAGCACATCTTTTATGAAGATAAGTAAACCGATTTCATGAATCAAAAGAGATGTTCCTTATCACAATGCAATTTGAACTCTTATCGAAAAATTTCGGGGAACTGGTACTGATGAAGATTGAAGTGGAAGACCACTTAAACTAAATGAACAGAAACTGCTTGATATTTCTGATGCTACGACCGAAAGTTAATGCTAAAGTTAGCACAGGAACAAGATATCAGACCTGCAACCGCACATAAAACTATAAGAAAAGAACCGAAACTTTTCTCCAACAAAGTAATATGTGTTCAAGAACTGAAACCTACAGATCGTGCCAAAAGACTAAATTGCTGTCAACGATTTAAACGTTTTATTGACCAAAATTCTGTAGGTACGATTGACGAACTAAAAACCTCAATCATGGTGTTCGTACGAGACATTCCAGAACTTAAACTGATTAAAGTATTTTAAATCAAATTGAAACGTGTGCAGTGTTGTACGGATATTGGAGAAGATCGTTTTCAATAAATCTTATAAACTCCAGTTATTTTAATATACGTTTCTATAAAATAATCAAATAAAATACAAAGTAATAATAAGTTTTTGTCATTACACTTCCATCATTTCAGTGCACAGCAACTTTTCAAAAGCACTACAGAAGTGAAAAGAAAGAAAAACTATGTATTCGATGATAGTATAATCAACTTAGCAAAAATAAATTTAGGAGAAGAGAGCAAAACGTATTAAATAAAAGATTTTTTTTAAATTTTATTAAAAAACAGTGTTAAAAGTAGTTTTGAGAATGCAGGTACTCCGAAACACCTAACTATCAATTACCGTCGCTTTATCTATATAATAGTTGAGAAATTTTTTTTTTAGAGTAAATAATGCCAAACCTTAACAGGATTCAAACACAGCACCTTCTGGATATAAAAAACAAAGTTGCTACTACACCTGTGTCTTTATTGTGTGTGTGTGTGTGTGTGTGTGTGTGTGCTCGCGCGCGAGTGTGTGTGTGTGTGTGTGTGTGTGTGTATTTGAATGTTATTTTTCTTAAAAAAAATGGTCGACCCCAAAATAAAAAAAAATTTAAATAATTTTGGAATAATATCGCTAACTATTTATATTTAAGCAATAGATATTCTTTTCAAGTAATTTTCTTTATAATTAAAGCCATTTATTATTAGTAAATAAATTGATTTTATTCTTAAAAAATAAACAAACAAACCGACAAACCGGTATGTTACATAATCAATGTAAAAAAATATATTAAAGTTAAATTTTACGATATTTGATTTACTAAAATATAAAATAATCCAAATGTAACATTTATAAATTAATTTTCATCAAAGCTTATAATAACATCTGAAAGTACCTTAATGTTAACAAGTAACATTTCAAAATTTATATACAACTAAAACACCTAATTAAAGGTTTAACTTGTTTTAATATTAATAAGAGAATTGTTTTAAAATTTAAAATTGTAAAATGATTAAAGGTTTTTAAGCTGCGACTAAAATGAATTTATGTTTCATATAAAATGAAATTACAAAACTTTATTAGAAGCTGAAAGTTTAATACTGTAACTTGACTCTGTAGCAGATTTTATTCAACATAATTTAATACAACGACTTTCATTTACCGTAGCAAAGACATTGTTAAATATGTTGTCCGAATTCGAATTAAATTTATTACCGTTTGAATAGGAAACAGTTAATACATGTGTCTTATTCTAAGTATGCTTCAAACGAGGTATATGTTTGTTGTACATTGTCAAAAGCAGTTTAACTTTGCCGGGTCAGACAAAGCGGTAAGCTAAGGTAAGGTAGAGTGAATTGTAGAGGGTAAGTCATCAAACAAACCAGTCATGGCACACAAGCGACTCGCTTTGTGTACCAGTCAAGAGCAGGTTTAACGTTTTAATCATGTTAACAGTTCGGCCAAAGCGGATTAAATCGTTCAGGGAACAATCAAACAACAACGTCACTCGTCTTTTTCAGGCACTGAAAACAACTTACAACATCGTAGTCATGTAGCACAAAGTTGCTGTTGTTGAATACTATTAGGCTACCTGTTGTATTTTAGCTAGAAATAGAAGATAAATGTTATAGAGCGATACTAGCGCGCCAGGCCAAAGGACACTCTTGCTAATGAACAACTCTAGCGGAAGGCAGCTGAACTAGCAGCCCATAAAGGTGTGTTGAATGTGACACGTCATTAAGGAACTAGTTATTCTTGTTCTTATTAAGGCTCCACGATTGTCCCTGGAGGCTTAGTTGATAATGAAGCTTACGCCATCTCTATCCTTTACCACCATATACCATTATCTATCTATCTTTCTCTAACCCTCCATAAACGCCCTCCATTTATGCACCTGTATAATATATCTCCGCAAGAGATTAATGGATAAGCTTCTATTGTTTTCTCTTATCCAACTCAGTTTATTACAGAAACAAGTAAAATATCATTCTAAAGTTTAGTTCTTTTATATCATTATTTTGTAACTTGTTTTTAACGAACGTGTTATTAATGCTGACACAGTACAAAATGCTTTTAAAAATATTAAATAAAAAAGAGAAAGATGTTAACAAATTTATTTTGTTCCACATTATATTATTAAATTTGTTAATTCTTATGCAAGTAAAGTAAAAAATATAGTTGTGTAAATAACTATTTCTTTAAAAGATAAATAAAATTTCCTTCCTCCATTAGTTGATTTTCATTCATACATAATAAATAAATAAATATGTTTATAATGTTTAAAAATTAAAACATATATATATGTATATATATAGTAATACACAAAAGAAATTAATGTTATTTCTCATTACGTTATTTTAAGAATTTAAATTCCAAATTTATAATTAACATTATAAAGAATAAAATATGCTATAGTTATATTTTTTTTAAATATTTTTTTTTCAGTACTCATTCAATTGAGCCTTATATTAGGAAGCATTAAAAAAATAATTGCTCGGAAAAAAAAATTGACTAATATATTTTATTAGCTGATAATTCTGATAAAATATAAACAATAATAAAAAATTACAAAAAAAAATGATAGTAAAATAAAATTATATTTAAAAAAGTGGTTTCAAAAACGACAAATATATTACCTAACAATATTAAAATATATATATATATATATATATATATATATATATATATTTGTTTATATATATATATATATATATATATATATAAACATACAAATGAATATAACGTAAAAATTTAACATAATCTAAATTCTAATAAAAAATTTTTTTATTCAAAATAACAAAATAATTTTTTACAAAGAAATGTGTTAAAGAAATTATTACTGAGCATGAATTAAAGATACCAATAATAAGATAAAACCTACTATTCATTAGAGTAGCTTTAAAATTATTTAAAAACTTTTATAGGCTTAATTTTTTTTTTTTTAATTTTTAAAAATTATCTTCCACATAAGCTCCTTGGAAAACGATAATACAGAATCATCAGAAGTTATTTCACACCATTAAAAATTAATCGTTTTGATAAAGAAAAAAATTCAAAAAATTATAAGAAAAACATACAAATTGAACTGAGAATTTCATAATATTTCTAACTATTAATCTACATAATTAAAAAACATTAAATGTGTGTGTGTGTGTGTGTCTGTGTAGAAACAGAAACTTAGACTGTAGTGCATGCGGACTTGCGTAAGGCAAATCATAATTAATTATAATTTTTTAGTAAAATTATTTTGCTTTTGAATTAACTGACTTTTTTATATTTATTTGAATCTATTTGTTAAAATATAAACTTATAAAAATAGTTTAAAGTATAAATAAAAAAATAATTTAGTTTTTGAAAGATAAATTTACTATTTTAGTCAATTTTTTCTTTAAAATTAAATCATCATTTATGAGTTAAAACAAGCATTATATTTATTCAAATTATGGGAACGAGAAATACACGATCGTTGTTTGAATTTCATGATATGAAACCTTATAGAGTATAGAATGGTGATGATTTTTGTTTTAGAATTGTAGTTGGCCCCTCGATTTGCAAAATTGAATTTCAAGTGGAACTTCAGTTGAAGCAGAACCAGCTATCTAATGATGTTTTTGTTCACGGCGCGATAATCTAATTGCTCTCATGTGAATTCAAATTTACGGCATTAAATCCTCTAACACAGTTTTCAATGTTTACAATTTCAACTTGTTTTTAACTTGTAACCTTTCTTTTTCGTCACAATAAATAATGTTATAAATTAAAAATTTTAATTAACTTTATTTAAAAATTTAATTACAATATTTTATTACTCTCCCTTTTATCCTTAATTTAAAAAAAAAAAAAATGATTTATAAAATAATTAGAAATAACGTTTTCAACTTAAGACATTTAAATATTAAACTGCAGCCGGCCTCCGTGGCTCGAGTGATACTGTCTCGGCCTTTCATCCGGAGGTTCCGGGTTCGAATCCGGGTCAGGCATGGCATTTTCACACACACTACGATTCAATTCATTCGTCTCAACCTCTGAAGCAATAACAAACAATGGTCCCAGAGGTTAAAAATAAAATATATATATATATACTCGTATTAAAGTGGAAAAAAAAGTATAATAAATTTCTCTAATTATTACGATAAATTAAAATGTTATTATTATAGTGTAAATAGTTTAATATTATTACAATTCATTTTTTGTAATGGATTTTTTATACGATCTTCCGATGTTATTTATCAATATTATAAATCCTTATAGTAATAATAGTAGAAAAAATATTTGTTTTTTGTTCTCAGAATTTGTATACTTTCAATCCGTTCTGAGAAATGAAACACAAATAAATAAATCGTATTACAAAAGTCCGATGTAGAAAGCCCTCTATTAAACGTACATAAAAATAAAATAAATACACACATGTATAAAGTTCATATATATAAATTTATTTGCATTGACAAAAAACACAAAGGTACAAGTATTCACGAAGTTCTAATGAAAAACAAATAAACCAAAAAAAAAAAAAATGTATAACGTTTATTAAATAACAGACATAGTCTAAAAATAACAAACATAAAAAGTTCAAAGAAATGAATAGAAAGAGGTTAAGGCTCTCAGGAGCCTTGATCAGTCAAGACAAAGAAAGATGCTCATCGCATATGTGATACTGAACCAGCTTAAAAGTCACTCATATTTCTCCAAGTCAAACACATATAGTTGTTTAGTTGTCGGATATCCTCGTTTTTGTTAAGGAAATTAACTGTTAAAAAGTTCAAATGATACATGAATTCTGAAATTAAAAATTGAACGCATATATTATTTGAAACATATTACTCTTTTCATAAAACTATGTTCAGATTTTTAGCTGAAATAATCCTCCATAGAGTATAAAATTCATGAGGATTAATAATACAACATGATTTTGGAAAAATACCTGATTGACTTAAAATGACCAATTAAACTTACATTTAAAAAATTTTCCTGGGGAAAATCACAGCAAAATTAATTGGAAAATTAACGAATGTAAGTATACAAATAAAGTTTCAAATCAATATAAATATGAAATATGAAAAATGTTTATCCGAATTTTAGAGTTAACTTTAGAGATAGAGGGACATGTTGATCGTTATTCTAACCCCTTCATCAAAAATATAAACAAAATTAAGTGGTATACATAACCTGTGTTCGGAAGTAATCGTTGTAAGTTTCATAAAAATTTGTTAATCATGTCTAAATATATTAAGGAAACTGAAGACTGAAGAAAAAAGCTTATCATTTCCTACCACTGAATGAGATTGGGCAACACATAACCAAAGTGATACATTAACGTAATTAAATCATATAATTAGTACAAGAATGTAACACTTAACAAGTCTTAACAAAGTAGATAAAAAAAGTTTTTTTCACTTCACCATTTTAATAGGGATTTGAATTAGACTTAATAAGTTTCTTAATAATCTTACAGTTAATAAATGATAAGAATAAATGTGCTTAAATATATTGAGTCAAATACTGCATATTTGATCTTGATTTATTGCATAAATCCACATCTTTCTACCACTTTACCCATTGAGACTACAATTAATAAGTACAGAGATAATCTTGACAAATTTTATCCATATCATTCTAACTACTTTGTAGATATCAAGTAAAGAACATTTCAACATACAAAAAAACCTGTCAAAATTTCTTATTATTAAAATTAGGATTTTTTGGTTATAAAAATGTTCATGAAATGGGGGTTTTGACGTCAAGATCTACAAAAAACCCACAAATGTTTACTATACTATCTCATAAAACATAACTATGTAGTTGAGAACAAAAAAAGTAAAACAATATGAAGTCATTGTTAAAAAAATAAAAAGTATATTATAATACAGACATTGTTGAAGATAGCTATAATTGTTACTAAGAGGTTTCTTTTTATTTACTGTGTAATATAATAAGAAAATTTAATTAATGCTAACCTTACAAGTCATAAATTAGGTTACAGAATGTTTACTAATTATGTCTGTGGGTTAATGTAAGTGTTGTGTATGCGGATGCGTGCAAATGTATTTGTTTTGTGTTAGGTTACATTTATAAAACAGTGTGGCTTTGAGGTGATTCCAATTTAGTATGTTTAACTACAAAGGTTCTGTATATGCTTTGCATTATTCTTTGTTTTCAAGAAAAGCATTATACTTAGAAAATTTTAGTAAACGAAGCGAAATAAAGAGATAGAGATGAATGAAAATGAAAGGTCACCTTTGATTACTAAAATTAAGTTAAAATAAACATTAGAAAAGAACTTCTTTGAAATGTGAAAACATGAAAATGACAATATCATCATCAAATTATTTTTATTTTTGTCAAGAAAAAAATAAATAGAGATGCGTTTTTTAAAATTTATATTATAAATTTACACGGACAATATTAATAAATAAACGTACAAAAATCGCATGCATAAAACTTATGAATTAAATGGATCGTAAACATACCAATCAGGGAACTAATCATTAGAAAGATTCAATCTTTTTAAATTATTTTTTTTACAAAAAAAAATTACTATGTAAGTTATGGGATAAAAAAATCCTTATTGACCTCAGATTTCTTTGCGTTCTTAATAAACGAGGCCTGTCTATTCCGAGATGTTTCGGAAAGGAAATATGATGTTGTGCTCCTTAAAAACCGAGCACCTCTAAAGATTAAAAATTTATCGTCTGGAAGATGCAAATGAGATCCACAATTCCAAGCTGCTATTGACCAATTTAGCAAGATGTTTAAAAAGAACAAAACTTAACAAACACATTTATATAAACGATTCTTTATTAGCCGAAGGGCATAGTTGTTCAATAATACTGCCTGATAAAGTGATAATATATAAGCTTAGTTCCTACTCCTGTGCGTGTTTTTGCGAGGATTACACAACTTACTTTGCTTTGAGAATTATTGAGGTCCGCAGTGACGGCAGCTTCCTGATAATAACTACGACTGTACTTGAGATCTTGATCTGTAATGATCTGAGGTAATTAAATTTAAATTATCTAAGTCAATCTCTCAAGAGTTAAGAAGACAGTTGTATTCATATGGGTCCCGGATATTTAAGGCATTTTCAAGAACTAAAGAGCTGTTGAGGCAGCCAAGGTAGGGGGAAACAATTGACCTCCGATTGGAATTAACGTGTGAAAGCGACTTCACAAAGGCAGTCCGTGTCAAACTACGTACTCAATGTACAACGATCTGGCTGCTGAAACCTCCCATGGCCTTACATGGCATCTGGGATAATGTCTTTGAGAAGCCTTTTATACTATCATCAGAAGAGATCAAGGTCATCCTAATGCATCCGCGAATTAAGCACACAAAACTAATCCATGCCCACCTATTTGGCTCTCCCCAGAAAAATTGTGAAGGAAGCAAAGTACGTAAACCACTTATTCCAAGACTGTCCAATGTCGGGACTATTCGTCGTCAATTAAACCTGAGTTCAGATGTGTACGGTTTCTTCAACTGGAAAAAATGTATCAAAAGATTGTTGCTATTTCTCTGTGATATTTGGATGAAGAACTAAATTTAGAGGTTTTGCTTAATTAAAATCCCTTTTGAAGTACTGTGTGCGCAATTAAAATAGTGGTCAAGTGACCACTAGATTAGATAATAAATATCGAAACAGGAACTTTCCTGTTTCGATATTTATTATCCAATGTTTTGTATTTATCCAAATTACTTATCAATACTTAGTTTTATTTAAGTCGTTAATGATCCTTATGGTTGATATAATAGTTATAAAAATCATAATTATCTGTCACATACATTGAATGATAAACAAGATAGCTCAAAAGGTGATTTTAAACATTTTTTAAAATCAGAATTATACAACATGCAATAGAAATTCATACTTGGAAAGGAAAAATTCTAAACATTAAAAAAACTTTTGTCATTAATTATATATAAAAAGTGCACTGTCATCATTTAGTGAAGTAAAAATATTATTCACAAAATACTTTTGCTATCTTATTATACTCTACTACAACAATTAACTTACATCATTTATCTTTCTCATATTTAAGTTCAACCTAACTTTAATAAAAACTGTATAGACATAAGTTATCAGTTCTCTTTAAGTGTCAGTAAAACTTTTCAAATTAAATTTGTCATACGATTTATTATTGTTAAAGATGTTTATTAGGTAATCCTTGGTAAAACTGACTGTCAAGGATAAAGATCATTGAACTTTGATAAGTATTAATTCCACGTTCAAAGTTAATAAGTATATTTTTAGAAGATACAAAAGAACACAATAAAATTACATAAATTTTCCTTCTGAATATATTTGAAAAAATATAAAATTATCGGTCCTTTCATCATAACCAACCGATAACAAACTAAGGTTGTGTTCTTAACCAAAGGATGAAATACTGTTCTCATGGAGTCTTAAAAAAATATATATATATATATATATATATATATATCCAGGTTTAATATATGTAACCTCCCTTTTTTGAAGTCGGTTAATAAAGAAAGCGGTTTGTTACCGATTATGCAGTTTTGACATATTCGGTTTTCACCGGATATGACGTTTTGACACTAAGGAACTCAAAACATTGGATTGAAATTTTCCGGATATTAGTGTTCTACGTTTTTGTGTTCGGTGTTGACCTCTAAATTATCTTATATTTCCAGAACTACTGGACCGAGTTTGACCAAACTTGGTCAGATTACTTCTATATATGGAGCACTGATACTGTCATTAAATTTTCAAATAAAAAGATCTTGGGGGTGAGTATGTAGAGCAAGATCACCCATACTATCTTGAGATTTTTCCTAATTGTCAATATTTTTCCTAGGTACATTTATCAACAATTAAATAATCACAATAATTACCAAAAAAAACTTTTCCAAAATCGCACTCCATCCAAAAAAAAAATGCCTCTGTAATCATCCGCTATGTTGTGACGTCACAAATGAGTGGTAGAATTAAATAAATGAATAATAAAGTGTAAAAGAGCAAATCGGTCAAGCCGGGTTTCAGACTCAATCCTCCGTTTGAGTCGGTACCTGATGCGTCAAGCCTTGCAGCTTAAGCTTTTGCTTGTCGACCGTACAAGCAAAATTTGTTTTATTAGGTTGTGAAATTACATTAGTGTCAACCGAATTAAATTAGTACCGCCACACCCACGCGAATTAAATACGAAATGCGCGCGTACTTTAGTTGTACCATTGAATTAAATAAACTAAAATATATTACATTTAAATAAAATGATAAATATTTTTAATTAATTTTTGTATTTATGTGTGTATAAGCCGTGCATCAGAAACAACTCACACTCGTAGAACTTTGGTATGTCACAGTAGTAGGGACATCCAGCTGTGGTGTCAGAAATTTTTTTTAAATTGATATTAGTCGTTTTTTTTAAAGTAATTTTCTCAGATTTTATCATAAAAAATAAATACAAAAAAAAAA
>JAAAKQ030481001.1:3229-14448 GCA_010016005.3 Zanna intricata
TGAACATTTCTCAAACCACAGTTATGAGATTAGTTTAAATTCATTATATTTCAGTTCTTGAGCAAAGATGTTTTTTAACATCTTCGTGTATCGAAATGAAGTTACGTGAACAGTCGGCTTCTTCAAAGAATTAAGGACCTGAACGAAAACTTACTACTCGATACCAGACACAGTTACATAGTACTGTGACAGAATCCGTATGAAGCAATCCGGGATTCGATTCATACCACTGAAAATTATGTTCGCTTTCTTCACTAAATTTAATGGTAGTTCACCATTCATTAACAGGATAGTTTTACAGAACTTTCATGGTCCCTTTGCTTTTGTATCACTACCGTTTTAAATGTACGAAAGTACAAATTCTTGTGCAAAACTTTTTGGCACTGTTTCAGGACAAAAACCAAAAGCTAGCTTTCTGATTAAGCAATCTTAGATTATTTCATCCCTCAGTTTCGTTCAACGTTGATCGGGGTTCACACGGTGATCACAAAACTTGGTTGTTTTTTTTTTTCGGTAAAATGATTAATCTAAAGATCTCTACCCACAACTTTTCGATTAGAAAACAGCATATTGATTTGAGATATTGAAATTGCAACGAAATAATCGTTACGTTATTAGAATTTAACTATCAGTTTTTGAAAAAAGGTTCCACCACGAATGCTCGATGTTCCGCGATTCTAAAATGTCGTCATTAGATAAATGTTTACTTAATTAAATCGTCAGGTTCCCATGACATACGCGTTATAATAGGCATATTTCTTCGTTGTATTATATCTGTATTCTGGGGCATGATTGATGTGTTTTAAATTACCGATGTGAATCGTTTTCATAACAAGGCTTCACATGAGCATTAACATCGCTGTTTCTGAAGACCTACGGTTGCTGAATGCCTTATGTTCTTGTCCATTCGATAAGATCGGCTTAAATCACTTATTTATTCGATTTTTTATGACAATACGGTAATATCGATGAAGCGTGTTACAAAACGTGTTTAAGATTTGTAAAATCAAATAATAGATTATATTATGTGTATTAGTTTATACATACTCGTATTTATTCATTTCTCTCTTCGAAGGTTTCTAAAAGAAACCCTTTAGTCTTTAATAAGTATATGTGCATTTATTTATAAAACAAATTAAACGAAATCTTTTTTTGTAGTACTTCAATTCATTTAAACTTAGTCTGACTATTTTGAGTAGTAATAAAATTATTTTTTAGGTCAATACAAATTTTTATTAATAATAAAAAATTAAAATGAGAAAGATGGCAACGATGTCGCTTAATTTCCCGACGTTTCTTAATGACTAAAATCTGAATCTTTTTCCGAAGACGAAGAAAAAATTTTGTTATCACACCTATTTTTATTTCGCAAACCTTCTTAAATAATTTGTTAAACTCTTTATAAAAATTTGAAGTTATATTAAATTTAACTGTTCTTCTAACAAAATTTAATAAAAAAAAAAAGAAAAAAGTTGTTTACTCCATATTTCTGTGATGAAGTCTGTTACTCTGCTCCTTATTTCGAAAGAAAGAAAATAAAAGATCAATTGATTGAAAAAAGTATAAAAATGTAAAGAATTTATAGTTTTATTTTTGGGAATTGGAGTGTTTATACCTCTCTTCTCTCTTCATCTTTAAAATCTAACTTTTTAATTATAATATTTTAAAACTTTCATTCCTGATAGTGGTTTATTTATAAAAGGAAAATAAAAAACTAAGTTTAGCTAGAAATGCAAAAAATATAACATTTTATACAAAATACTTCTAAGGATGGTTAGTTTTTGTAAAAAAAAAAAAGAAGAAAAAAAAGATTAAATTTAATTTTTGATAACATTATATATATTTCGATTAACAAAAAAATACTAGAAAAGTGCTCTAAGTTCTATACTCTTGAAGATAGATTACCCTTTTGATGTCTCTTCCATCATTCGATTTTTAAAAAAATCGTTAACCCCACCTCCCAACTCATGGTACGATAAAAATTTTATAGTTTACGTTTGGTCATTCCTAAGATTAAAGAAATAAGAGTTCAAAACCACGCATACTGAGGACAAATCCCTTCTAATGTTATTGCGTCTGCGTATAATATTTCTTTGCTCAAATATATTGCCACTAGATTTTCTATCAAAATCTATTAGCTGTGGAATTACAAATTTGTTCTTATGTACAACCAATCAAATGGTTAGGGTCGTACTCGAAGTAAATAGATACTATTATCAACCTCTCTTTTGAATGAAAGCTAACTTTTCTTGTGTATTATGCTCTCCTTACATCCATCCTTTGAATTATTTTTTAACCTAAATAAATTTTTGAATGTCTGATGTATTTATGTTTCATCTTAATTTTTAATTTATTTTCGTCATTGTGATGTTTCGTTACTTTATTTATTATTTTATTAATTTAAGTATTAATACTTAAAAATCATACATATTAGTATTAAATTCCTAATACAGTAAACCCATGCTGTTCACTTAATCTTAGAAGAAAAAAAAATCAGTTATCAGTAAATCTTAGCCTTTGTCAGGCTGTAGTAATACTGTTGGTTCCCTTTTTAGCGACGTAATTTCAAAATTGCATAGCCATGTTGTCGCCATGCATAGCCATCTCCACAGCTCATGACTACGTCTTTCACCAAATTAAATTATTTTAACAGAAAAATCTGATTTTTAAAGAGTGTATATGACATAAAAACTGTTAGGCTCTGTATTACAGTTTTTTAAGCAGCTATACAGTTGACTATATACGTCTGCTATTGCATACGTTTTTTCGATAAGGGGTAGAGGCCAGTTTATCGATTTCGTATATCAAAGTAATCGATTATTTGCCTTCCTCTTTTATAATTGACATGCTAGGATAGTTTTTAAAACATTAAATCTTAGTTACTTACAATTAACCAAGTATTTTTAATGGTGTGAAATCAAACTCGTCTTCAAAATTGTTCAAACTATCTTTTGCTAATACAGAACGGTTCTTAAGTTTAACAGTGATTTACCTTGAAGTGTATTAACGTACGAAATATTGTGTCAATGATTTCACAGAAATTGCTACTTGATTAAAAGACTACTCGATTACATTTTATAGACAGTTCATTATCAAAACGTTTTTGCTTCCTATGTGAAATTTTCACGAGTCTTCTATCGCATCGATGTAGCACTATTTACTTCTTTCAAATACGTACTGAATTTAATAATTTATATTTGTGGCTGTTTCATTTATTTTCATAAATTATTTTGATTGATTACTACATAATTTTCTTGAAAAGTAATCAATTCGCGTGATTTTTTTAAAGAGCTTATTCATTTTTTTCTTTTTTGCTTATGTAACCTATTATTAAAAATTTATGTCCCTATCAAAATATATTACTTATCCTGATTATGCAGATAATTTATTCGACTAATGTTATAACACAAAATAGAAATGTAAAACAATCAAAGTACGAGTATATTAACAAAACGCAAAAATCTAGTAACAAATTTTTTTTTTAATTTGAATGTTAAGATAAATATTAAAAAAAAAAAATTGGTTCATTAAGCAGGAAGTCGTACAACAAGAGAAAAATGATAATTTTAATATTTTAAATTTCCGCTGTAAAATACGTTCGTGAAAAATATTGTGCTTAGTTAACAGTTTACGGTAAAAACGATATTGGATGTACGAAATCCATTCCAAAGGAAAAAACAAATTTTGGATATAGGAAAGTAATAAAATCATGCGTTATGGTACTATTACAAGGAAATGTAAGGATTGGAATAAGCATTCTTTTTCTTAGTGTGACCAGTCAATCATTTTTAGTAATTCAGGTTGCAAGCGGTCTAAAATCGATTGGAGAAGGATGAGCCAACTGTTATTTCAGAACAAAAGAATCTCTACTGTAAAAAATATACATATATAGTGAGAGAGAGATCCTCAGAATTTAGTAATCTAGGCATTTTGGGATTCACTGACTGCAAAAATAATAAAATCTGTTTACAAAATTCTACATGTATATAAATAAAATGTATTTGCGTCAGTTTTCCATTTTTTCTTTCTGGAATGGTTAATAATTAAATTAGTTGATTTAATCTACATATTGAGGAATTATTACAATTTTGAAAAAAAGAATTGCAAAGTATTGGGGGAGATAATGAGGCGTTATCTTTTGAAAGATTTTAAACTTGATAAAAACTTTTAGTTTGTGTAAAAAATATTCTCCATCAAAAAATATCATTACAAGAAGTACAACATTTTTTTAAAAAATATTTTTCTTTAAATGAGGATTATTCTGTGAAAGGTTTTCAACCATTATCAGCGGCTTGAGGGCAATATAAAACTATTAAAAATAATAATATAATTTCTATAAATTTTTTCAACCTTTTACTTCGTTTTCGTTGCTTGTGTTTCAGTATAATTATAGTTTATACAAAGATCGATAAACAGCAGCAATACGTATACGAAAGTCTTGTGTTAGTCTTGTTGCCAAATTTACTAGTTTTTCACTCCCACAATCCTCCGATTGATTCGGTAATTCAGCCCCATATTTGTTAAGCCGGCACTCTCGTTGGATGTAACATGCGCTTCTGCGTACTTGCCTGCGTATGTACTACCAAAAAGAACAACCTACTCCCTAAATTAGATGAATATTATAACAGGTGATCTTCATAACCAGCAGCTACGTTCAGACATGCATTATTATTATTGTACATTATAAAAACATCTGGCAACATTGTTGTTCGGAAGTTTTTTTTTTTTTTTAATAGAAAATTGTAAAATTTTCACTCTGTAATAAAAGATTGTTTCCTTGCGTTATCAAATATAGCTACTATATACATCATCCCGAGTTAATAGTACTTGAAAAAAAATTAAAATTTACTTTTAATCTGTATGAAAAACATTTCAAATTATATTCAGAAATATAATCTCTTTCATAAATTATTTTTTTAAAACTTCAAATTTTTAACTGTTCAACGAATCAGTATAAAACATAATTTTATTATTATCTTATGTTTACAAGTAAATAAATATAATGTATTAGAAATAAAAAGAAGAAACGAATGAGTATAATTATTAATTTTAATGTAAATCTCGGTGGGAGAAATGAGTTTGTGTTCGGAATATCGATGAAGTTATATTCTTTGCCAAAATGTTTTCTACTTTCGTTTTCGTAAATAAAACTCGGATATGATAAATGCTCAGTCCTTCTATTGATTGTTTTGAGATTTATATATATATATATAATACTGGGTATAATAATAATATTTTGTGTAATATATAAATTTAAAAGCAAACAGTGCGTACACATCCTTTTTTCATTCTTTATGTCAAAATTTAGACAAAGATGAGCCAAATGAAATGATACGTGAAAAAAATTACATCCCTAGGAATTGAACCCGCATCAGCTGAACTGTACCCCAATATGCTAACTGCTTCTTCTACTGGACATTAATTTTATCAGATAATGTAGGTCTGATTTTTTTTTCTGTGGAAAATAATCTGATTTACATTAACCAAATCGAATTTAGTATGAGGTCATGCGCTAATGATGGTGGTTTTTTTTTATGATTTCAGGACAGAATTAAAGCTGGAAACGTTAGAAGACGCTGTAGTTTTAGAAGATACGGGTGATGATTGCTTACAAGATAAACGAGGATGTCCGGCGTATGTGAGCCCTGAAATACTTCGGAGCCACGCAAGGTATTCGGGACGCGCGGCCGATATTTGGAGCTTAGGTGTTATTCTTTATACCATGTTAGTAGGGAGGTATCCGTTCAACGACACAGAACATGCAAGTCTTTTCGCTAAAATAAGCCGCGGCCACTTTCTTATTCCCGATTGTTTATCTTCTAGAGCTAAATGTTTAATTCGTAGTTTATTAAGGCGTAATCCTGTGGAAAGATTAACCGCCGATGATGTCCTTTTACATCCGTGGTTGACCAGAGATGATGATAGACAGGTGAATGCTTGTTCCGACCGACATTCAGATCAGACTGTGCCTCAGTCTCCTTAAAACACCGGGATACAACGTCGAGAATTCTTAAATTTATTTGTGTAAACTGACCGGATATGTAAAGCAGACGCTGCCGTAAGATCTATCCTTAAGAATAGATTTTATTTTCAATTTACTTATATTCAACATTTTGACTAGACTGCAATTAATTTATCAAAGGTAGTAATAGTTGTTAGACATAAGATTAGGGTATAGTTTTTTAACGTGTATATAGGACAGTATCCACCTTTGACATATGTGTAGATAATGAAATTGATATTAAAGAAAATAGTTAAAAATCATTTTAAAATTAACTTCTCTCAATTTTTTATGATTTGGAAAATAATTGTAAAATGAAGATATAGCAAGTGCATCCCTTACTGTGAAAACTGCCAACCATCATTTCCTAAAACAATGGATACATTAATTTGTCATATTACATTATATTTTCTATGCCTGTGATACACATAGAACATCTAAGGTAAAATTGTCACTTGTCAGAATTTCTGTTTTCAAAAGTGATAATGTTCACTATACAGTTAGCCGCTGTGGTGAACAGATAAAGATGTCACTTGTGCAGCTGAATATCTCATTCATTTCGGTGAGTTTGATATGCACCAAATCCACATTTTACTCTGTGAGGAAGAAAATTGGAGACAACTTAATTCCTTACTTTCTCTAGTAAGTTTACAACAAAGTCTTATAATACATATTACTTCTGGGATAGCTGTACCGTGTTCAGGACTGTATATCAGCTCATCTATAATTGTTCGTGTTATAGCACTTAACATACAGATAGCAGTGTGTTTATTTCCAGGAAAAAAGGAGTATGATAGCAAAAATAATCTCAGAAATGTTATTGTTTGCGCCATGTAATTTATTCCCACCAAATATTATTTCAATAAATGAAGACCGGATTTCTCTAATACACCCCCCCCCCCCATAATATCTCGTGATGAACTAACGAACTAACTATATCCTAATCATGTCCAATAACAGTCAAAGAATCTGATTTATTTCATTTATCTGCAGTTGTGTTTAAAAATTGAAGGTGAAATTGTGCATATCATGCAAAATGTTGTGAGCACTGTATTGTGTATGTCAAGTCATCAATATTTTTAAAAATTTTGCATGATTTTGCTGTTAAATTTGAAAGGTTGTGCAGTGCACCTTCTTCCTTTATAATAAACCATTAATATTTTATTCTTAGAAAATATTAATTTATTCATAGAAAAAATAGTTTAAATTTTTTTTACTAAAGCATATTAGTAAAGTGAAAACTATATTAAAAATGTTAAACGATATTTTTGTCCTTATTTATTTGTTCCTTTTGTTATATGTTAACGCATCGTATTTATTTAGAAATTTAATTTTTTTGTTTTAAATTTTTTCAAAAATAAAGGTTTGAATTCATCCATTGTATTGCTATGTGCACCTTTGTAATTTTCGTAAACCATGAGGAAGATCTTTAGCAAATATTAATCATAAATTCAATATATAGGATTGTTTGCTTATACATTGTGTGTGTGTTTGCGTGTGTGCGTGACAGAGTGAGAAAGTGAGGAAAGATACATTTTTATCTTAAATACATTAGAAATATTGAAATTGATCAGTATAAATCTAACTAATCACATTTTTTTTCATCATATCCTATGCGTTTTCCAAATTCGGAAAAAGAACCTCAGCTAATTTAACAGTAATAATATTTTTCAAAGCTAACTGTGATTTGTAGAACGTATTCTTATTTGAATTGGAGACCTCCTTTATCTTAAAAATTTAATTCTATTTATCTTAGAGATTTTAATTTCATGTTTTTCTGTTCATCACTTATTAATCATGATGGAGAATAAAACGGTAACATATTTATTTTATTCCACATGGACCTAGTATTACGATTAAAATATCCTTTTTGGTTTTATTTAGTGTTGTTTAGACTTAATAAGTTATTCAATTTTAATGTCATAGAGACTTATTAGTATGAGGATGGATGATAAGAATTAAAAAATTTGTTAAGTCTGTGCCATATATATTTTAGGTGTTAATTATATTCCCCTGAAAAAAAGAGTAAATAGTTAAAACTAGATTATTATTGTCACTCAATAAATTTTTTTCTCAGAAAAGTAAATGTATTTTATTTGATTCGCTGTATGTTATATTTAATTAATGAAATTCCCACCGTTTAGTCAACAAATTATATATCTTTATTAGTCTTTTTACAGATCAGATGAAATATATTCATGCAGTAAGTGTATATATGTATCACCGATGTAATGGCGATATCCTTAATTCTTCTCATCAGCAAGTTTAGATTTTTCATGCTCTTTATGTACTGATGATGATGATGTGATCTTATATCAGTTGACCAATTAAATTTCATTGTTATATAATAAGGAATATTATACGATGCGATAACATTTACTTAGTGTTTTTAGATATAAATATTAATAACTTAACTGTATGGTATCAATGAGTGAAATTTGAAATGTTTTCATGCAACACTACTGTACTTACATATAATAGAATAATATTAAATTCTTCCAGATTGTTTGTTGTAGTAAGGTACATTATTAATAATCCAATATAAATGTCTTTGTAAAATTAAAAACAAATAAAAAATACTTTATATATTATTATCTTTACTAATTATTACTGTAGAATTCTTATAATGTTATCAAATTGTGATATAATTAATATTTTTTATTACTAATAATATTATTGTTATTACTGTATGGCATTCTTTTATTCAAATTAATACTAATGAAAACAACTGCCAGTAATTTTATTATTTAAGATGTTTGTCCAATGAAGCCGATAGTATCATCCAGGGTTAAAGCCTAAATTTTTATAACAGTTATTGTTGTGTATTGTGGGCATTATAAAAATAATGGTCATGTTGTTAGTATCTGAATAAATAAAAATAAGTTTTCATTTGGGTTGCTAAGCGGTTTGATCAGCTTCATTGGGGTTGTACCAGTAGCATTATATGTATAAAATGTATACATTAATGTATTAAGATTTCACTTTTCAATTTTAAAGTCGCTCCAGTAATCTATAAAATATTATTGATAATTAGAATTTGTTCCAGTAAATCATTTACTAGGTAAGCCACATCGTTGTTAAGGAATTCAGTTTTAGAACATCACTAATTATATTATCAATAAAAACAAAGATGGGGATTAATTTTAAAAAGTGCAATAGCATATCAATAATTTGATCTATTCAAGGTCAGTTTAAATTTTCAATCTGTTTGCTGTTTTTAATACAAAATATAAAATTATAAAATAAAAGAACATTAAAATTAATTGCAGTAATGCATTATATATGTCAGTTGTTGTACCCATGTATTTTCAATTTTACAGGTGCAACATTAGCATTTGATAATCTTTAAGAAATATTTTATAAATATTATACAACAGATTACTAATAAAAATTACTTCTGATTAAATAAAAAAAAAAAAAATATTAAATTGATAACTCTACAAGTCACACCTGCAAGATCCCTTGCTTTTCTTTTATGTTTGTCATTATTGTAATCATTCTTACTAGCACAAGCTTCTTTTAAGGATTTTACAATTTTATCCATAGTTTAAAGAGTAAAAACTGCATCTGTATTATTTCTAATGATTCTTTTGTTTCTTCCTCATTACAGTTATCAAACCTAGGAAAAAAATATTTGTCTGATCATTTAATATTTCACCTAAAATTGCCTTTGGTTTTTGTTTTGATCCTATATAATTAAGCTAATTAAAAAGATAACTAACATCTTGATTCATTCATTAAAAACAGAATCATTTCATGTGTTTCATTAAGGAAATTATAAATTAAGCAAATGTGTAACTTTGTTTGTTTTTTTAAATGCAGTAATATTTATATAACGTATTCATATGTAAATATTGAAAATGAATATTTTTATGGGTTCAAATTAATTTATTGATAATCTAACATGTATTTTTCATCAGAATTGTATAATCACATTCATCTACTATGTACAAACAAAAATGATGAGCAAGACAACAAAATTAAACAAATTTTTTTTTTGTCTTAACTAATGCTTACAAATGACTACCGCTTAGTAAGATTTATTTATTTTTTTTAATGAAACTGCATTTTGAAAATCTAAATCTTTTGTTTATTGTGATAAATGCCAAGGTGTTACAAAAAAGATGCTTCATTCCTATTAATGAAAATAATAAATTATCAAATTTTTGTATCTATAAAACTGTTTGTTCCTTGTTGTTCTTATAATGATTAAAAGTATAATTTATGTATAAAATGATTGTTTACCGAAGTTTGTTTCATCAATGTTCTGATTGTTATTGAGATCGATGTTGGAGAGAATCTATGATAATAAAGAAAAAAATTATCTGTAGTTTTACTGATTGATAAGAATCATTTGCTTTAATTTGTTAAAAAAAAATTATAATCTTGGATTGTATAAATTTATATTTCTGAACTTTTATTTTTATGATATTAATTTACAGAATTTATGATCAAGTAAAAGCAGTATAAAAATGTTTGTTTTAAGATATTTATCAAGGTTTAATAATGCTATTTGACTAGTGAATTTTTTTTTTCATAACCATTATTCACAAATTTAAAATCGGCAAAAGAGTATTTGAAATATTATCATGTTTAGAATAACAAGAATATTTTATTCAAAATTTTTTAATCTCATTTACTTTATGTTTCTTTCAATTATCAGATAATTAATTTATTAAATGTATTTAATTCACTGAATGGTATTATCAATATAAAATTTAAGTAAGTGCTATGTAAATAAAATTAATTTACTGCTGAATAATATATTTCTGGTTTTACCGCATTTTGTTGGCTTCTATTGGTAGGGATGGTGTCAGAGAAATAACAGATTTTAAATTATTATAATGTAATAATATTACATTATATATATTTTAAATAAATTATAATATATAAAACATATTGACAGTAAAAACATTTGTATTAGATTAAATTTGAAATTATATTTTTTACTTATTTTTCTGCTCTTGCTAAATTAAAATTAGTAAAATTATTTTTAGCAATTGCAGGCATTTTGAATTCTATAATTGTAAAACTTTTCTACTTTTGAGTCGACCTAACTAGTGAGGGAACTATAATTCAACACCATCAAAGTTATTGTGATCCAAGCTATTTTTTGCTTCTTGAAAATATAGTAATTATTATTATGTGCTAAATTTATAACTTGCTTCTTTTAACCAAGATTTTTAATATATGGAATTGCACATGATTTTTTTTTTTT
>JAAAKQ030481012.1:0-22407 GCA_010016005.3 Zanna intricata
TTCATCCTCTGAAGTAATACCTTACGGTAGTTCCGGAGGCTAAAACAGATAAAGATAATAATAATAAACCGGCTCATCTTTGCTATCGAACGTGAATGTATATGCTAATGTATAATCATCCAGAACAAGGGACGAAACTCCCGACTCAAGAATATTGCTAGATATCTGGAAGGTTCCGGTATCATTAAAACGCATAGATATTCCGTGAAAACGCATCTCTGGTGTAAAAAATTAAGACGGATTTCATAAGCCCGGCAAGTTTCTATCGACCTGAGGTAGAACCCAGAAGTCGGCTTTTAAAGTAACTCGATAATCTAAAAGAAAATATTGGCGACTACTCTGATTATACTGATTATAACTACTCTTAACACTGATTCTAGCTGCCGTGAAACTAAGGATACACATCACCATGAGCGATGAATTTTGCGAAAACATTTTACTTTAAACCGCGGAGAGAAACCGGATAAATGGATTTCGTATTTCTAATTTATCCAGAAATATTTACAGCAACAAGTGAAAAGTAAACCTTAATATAAGTTACCGGATTGAAATTCAAATCACCTAAATTACATAATCTGCAAATCGATTTAGAATTACTAAACGTTTATCTACACTCAAAAAAGGAAAGAACAAAAGAAAGCGCTTAAAATCCAATATTTGCCCATGCAGAGAACAGATATAAAAACGACTGAATTATAGGAAACGACTGTGAAACTAGAGATGCACTTATATAAATACGTATATTCTTCCAAAAATATTTTTTATTTAAGAATAACCCTCTTCTCAAAGGGACGGAATCCTTTGACTTCTTATCTTTCGCTGAAAGGAGCGTACGGAAAAAATTACGTTCATCCTTTTATAAATTTAAATGATTTAATTTCACTCGTTTAAATTTCCTAAATGGGAACTACTCATTGCACAGAGTGGTAATTAGTAGTAGTATAAAGTCGGATGATATCTTCGTTTACAGCTAACATCGATCAAGTCGTACGGATTAACAATGTCCACAGATGTTTATTATTAGTGCGAGTGGAATGCAACAATTTAGCCGGTTGTGTAAATACGGTCATCTAGAGGAGAAGGGATAAGTGCACATTTCTATGAACTCTAGATGGTTATAGGCTACCATATAATGCAAGCAATTTACAAATTAGAAAATTGAGAAAAAATAATACTATGATTACTGAATCGTAATCGTAATCTTAATTATGCCAATGCGAATTTTGTTATTTTCTTTGCATTTATTTTAGCATGAGATAATCTTCATCGTAAAAAAGTTCTCAAGAGAAAAATCTGATGTGGATTCCACATGATTTCCTTGTACGCCTATTAAATTACAAACACAATTTTTTTTTTTTAAATGGGAAAGTACATAAGTTCTATTTCATTAATAACTTCTGATATTTATTCGTTTTATTATTATTATTTAATATTTATTGTCAACATTTTTCCAAATTCAAAATTTCAAATCCTAACGCTAAACGTTTTTTAGTTACGCGTAATACATACGTACAGATGTCACATCGAAACTAGTCAAAGAGGATTCAGGGATGGTCAAAATGGATACTTCCATTTAAATCTAGAAACCGAAATTTTTTGCGATCACAATACTTCCTTTACATCTTCATACAAGGACATAAAAAACGACAACTAAGATCGAATAACAATATCCGTCTATAGCATCTGTCATATTTCACTTTGAGGATCTCGTCAAAATAAAAAACCATCGATTTTCGCTACTAATTTACATGTTACGTTTCATCGATTCGAGTAACAATAAACATCTACATCTTTAATCACAGCCGAAAACTTTTTCGGCTATAGTTTATATTTCGATAATAAGGAATTAGCTATTTCATATTAGCGGTAGTACTTAGCTTCCGTAAGATGACGTTTTTTTATGAACTACGCACAATTGTAAACATTATTACATCTGCCAATAAAATTTTATAGAACAGATGGATTAAAATAAAATTATTAAATTTAAATTAAATTTATTATATTTAAGAAGAGGATTCTTCTTCAAAAGATTGCTCTAAAGTTGTTTTAAACTTTGATCGGCGAGTTTATTCCATCCAATTTTGTTTCAAATACTAGGTTGTACAGTACAATAAATATAGAATGTAAAAAAAAAGTAATCCAATATTTTGGGAGTGTGTTCCTAACATCAGTACAAAAATGATTAATTTTTATTAACTTAGATCAGGAAGTAATTTTTGTACTATAACTGAAAACTTACTTCCACCAAACGCTACTAGTTCTTGAGCTATCGAAGGATGAAAAATTAAGTTGGCCACCTTTTTCAAATGAACATATAATTTCCAATTTATTTATATTGTAAGATTTAGATACGCCAAATTTTATTAAAGTTGCTCCATCTGTGTTCAAGAAATATTAATTCTTCTTTAAAATTCATAAAATGCAGACATATAAAAAGGAGTTTCCAGAAAGGAACTTTTTTCAGTTGAAAGGAACTTTTTTCTTTTTTTTCTTTTCTTGTAATGATTGTAAAATTACATCGATGTAACATTGGACGACTTTGAAGATAAAATGTAATTTTATATTCCGGGATTTCTATAATTATTAATTTTTGGCCATAAGTTTTTATTTACGTTACTAAAAAATTAATTCCTGATCTATGTTCATAGAAAATAGAAACATTTTTTTTTTTTTACTGATGTTATGAATACATTACTGAAATATTGGACATTTTTGTACACCTTGTGTTTAGTCTACCGTACGAATATTTTCAGTTAACTGTGAGGCTTTTTAAATTTCAATAACTGAGGGGAACTTGATTAAAAGACAGAAAGCCCAGGCTACTAAAACCTACTCGGCCTTATTCGTCAACAAAGAAAATTTTTTGAAAAAGGTTTGAATAATAATACCTATGATTTTTGTTAACGAGAAATGGAGTAAACCAGGATGATTTTTAACCCAGAGATCATAATCCAAAGCTTGGAAGCATTGATTTTAGTATATCAGCCGAGGAATAATACAAAATATTTCATTAAAATTTTTTTTTCGGGAGACGGAAAGAGGATTATAAACCGTTTTAATACGTTTAATTATTGTTAATAAAAAATATTCTTGATTAGTTTCACTAAAGAAACCTTCAGAAATAAGTAACTCAGAGTGAAAGCTTTTCTTAATTTAATCTGTTTGTAGTGTCGAAGTTTTGATAAGCGTCATGTCTAGTTAGTTCCGGGATATTTTCCCAGTTCTAGTCCTCTCTTAACATTTTCTTCTGATCTAATACGTTGGTCTTCTTCGAATTCCTGTCCCTTCGCATCCTTGGATTTATAAATCGTTTGTCAAATGCGAACTACATGAAAAAGCAGTAAAACTAGACTTCATAAATTATTTTACCTCTTTTGTTTTCTGGAAGACTTGATTTCCTGGTTCTTTCTAATAACCTTATTTTCTTTACTACTCTTCGAAGGAACTACACCTCTAAGGAGTGCAGTTTACTTACTTGTTTATCATTAAATACCATGACGTCATACTAATAATTAATTTGGAATAATGTAGAATGAATTTATGTTTTGTTTCTAACACAGAATACGTTAAAGTTACGCCGCAGAGCATGATATAGACGGATAGAAAAAAAATACCTACATTTCAATATAAAATCGACCGCTTTCACATAATGTTTTATTAAAAAGTATTACTACATTTTTCAATTCGCCTTCACCTGACAATTCTAAGCTAACTTTTCACATCAACAAATAAGTACTTCCTAGGAAAAAATGGTTAACGCAAAGATAATAACGAACTTAATTATTCTTTTTGAAATACCAATTTACAATAACAATTATTCAAGCAACGCGCTTAAATCAGTTCAAAAACAAATCTGATAACCTGGCAAAACACACCAATAAAAATAATATTTGGCCAATACATTTACTACATCACATTATAAAAAATATTTTCCATAAATTTTATTTTTACAATCGACTATTACAGGAAACAAGATAATTGTATAAGTAAGGAATGTAACTAACCTTGAAACCTACAATAAATCAAGGTACTAATAGTTTTTAAAATTCTGGTAGACTAAAGAAAAAATATAATACTTTATATCTGTAATTATATCGATAAATAAAATTAATAACTAGCTAACAAAGCAGAAAAACCCTCCAACACGAAAGAGTAAAATCAAATACGTACTATATAAGGAATATACACTTCCAGATTCTACGACGATTTTGGTAAGCGACTGTTTTTATTAAACATAATATTACGTATTGACCACCAAACTACATGTAATTCCGCACCCAATTAGTCACTAAACTCTGGCCGACAAGTTTAATTTAATAATCTCCGCATCGGCTAGTAAACAAACCGATATAAAGCTTTAATTACAAATAGAGGGATTTCTTTTTTAACATTTTACCCAATTATTATAAAAGCACAATAACTACGTAATTCAGCATTTAAGCCAAATAACAAAATAAAATTAGAAGACCGGTTTTAGGTACTTAACTTCGTTTACTCAATAAGCAGAATATCAAATATTTAATAACTTAAATATCTATTTCCTCTATATATACTTTTCAAAATTAATTTTTTATATTTTTGTGTTTAAATACGATACAACCAATCGGCCAATTTGTCTGTTAGTATGAACGACTGAACGTGACTTCAACGAACGATACCTGAATCTAACTTAACTCTCATTTGAATGTTTTAAAATAAAATCCTAAATAAATATTAATTAATAATTTAGCTTCTTTTAATAAATATTTTACACTTAGAAATAAATAATATATTAATACACACTTCTCTATTACGGATTCTATTCAACGCTTAAAAAAAATTATTATTTACCTAAGGTTTTCTTATCCCCCCTTTTTTCTTTTTAAAGAAAATTTTATACATGCACATGCATCTGTTTAAAATCTCATTTATATATTTAACAAACGAAAATAAATCAAATTTTATAAAATTTAAAAGTAAACACAGTAAACAAGAAAAACAACGAAAGGGTTACGTATTTGTTAACGATATTCTCATTGAAGGTGACGAAGGCAAACATTTTTGATAGCGCGATTTTTATAAACAAGCTACTTTCAAAGTTCGCGCACGTTCATAAACAAAACAACAGGACCAAAAAAAATTCACATCAACTCAATGAACACGAATGTGACTTCCCGAAAGTAAACATTTGGTGCGGCCGTGGGCGAAGCCGAAGTAATCAAACCATTTTCTTTTGCAAAATTTATCATGACATCAAACAGTTATTTGGATTTGATGGAACCGTTTCTTTTTTCCAGAATGGAGATGATAATGTCATCTACAGACGGTGCTCCTACGCACAAAGCAAACTGTTTTTTTTATTTCTTTAAAGAGACGTTTTTCCAAGGTGAATTAAAAGAGGTAGTAAAAATGGAAGCAACTGCACCCACAGTCCCTGCCGGTCTTATTCTTATAGAACAATGTTTTATAAAATCCAAAGTATATACTGTACCCGTTAGTGCTAGCGCTCCTAACACTGGTATCTAGCAACTAAAGTATAGGAATACACAGATGCTACTGCTTTGCCTCGGCAGAGTATCTTAAAATCTTTCTCTTCAATTTGGCGTTTGTTTCATGTTTTTATTAATTTTCCTTTCAATGTGCACAACGACGTTACCGCCTGTATAACAATCAATCATTGCTGATTCCGCTACTAATATACGATTTAAAAACAAGTAACAGTGAATTTAAAATGCAATCGCATTACTCGATCCAACAGATTAATTTCATTTTAACAGATAAGAAAATAAAATACATATGGTACAGCTAACCACTAAAATACAATAAAGGTACAACATGATATAAAGATGTGGTATGTTCTACGCAGAAAGTAACGTGGATTAAAAAAAAAAAAAACCTCGTTAAAGAAGTATTATTAATACGAATCACGTTAAATCCGATCATAAATATATCGAACAATTCATATCGATCTACCGTCAGAATAATATTATAATTTTAGACCTTTTTATCCAACTTTACACTTTAGAGAGTATTTGAAGTGAAAATGTTTTTGTTTTTCAATCACGCAAACAAATATTATAAACACGAATTTAAAGTCCAGATGGTAAAGTAATACTGTATTTTCATATCAAACCGAACGTATATTGCAGAATATGAAAATTAAGTAAAATACCAGTGGAATAAGCTACATTTAAATAAATCAATAAAAGAATTATTGTGAATAAAACATTTATTTAATAAAGAGTAAATTTTTCTGTACTATTGATAGAATTTTAGAATTTTTCTGTACTTTTGATAGAATTTTTTTTTTTGTATTATTGATAGAATTTTAAGTTAGAAGACATAACTAAAATTTTACGTTTGCATCAAGTTGACGAATAATTCATACTTAAAAGAAATATTTTATAATGGGTACTACAACGTAAATAGTTTTATCAATAAAAAAAAGTATAATTTTAGTTACAGACATTATATTTAAAAACGACTTTGCTAAAATATTACACGACCATCACAACAAATCACAAAAATGTACCATATAACTTTTCGAAGAAAAGTATGGCATTACTTTCGGTCACACGGTGGGACTAGAGGGTGAAATTTAATTTTCCTTTTAGGTTTTGGGGTATGAGGAGTGCGAAAAGCAGCATTTACTTAAAATGTAATTCCTTTATATATATATACTCTCTCTACGAATCATGAGACCTTGCCAATGGAGGGGGCTTGAATGCTCAGAGATACAAAGTAGCTGGATCGAAGGTGCAATATATCTTAGATGTATGTGTTGAGTCAGACTAAGGAATGATTCCTGAAAGACGGCAACATCTCTTTCAGTTGTTGTTAAGAGCGGAAGTCAGGCGGAGGCGGATTTAAACGACCATAGCAACATCACTCAATCTTTTGAGTACTGCGCAGCTGAAAGCAATGGAAAAATACAGCTGTTTTTATTTCCTTTAATAAAAATAAATAAATAAGTATAAAATCAAAAAGTCGACGATTGTTAACATCTATTTCCAACAAGATGATGAGGTGGAGTGTGTATACAAAGAAATTGACGTATTAAACACATAGAAGAGGATGAAAATTTAATAATAGTTCGAGATCGGAATGCAAGCTTCGGAAAAGGCAAGGAAGGAAATATTGCAGGTAAATACGGGCTGGACAAAAGGAATGAAAGAGGGGACCGGCGTATTGAGTTTTGCACGAAGTATAATTTAGAAATTACCAACACCCAGTTTAAAAATCATAACAGAAGAATATGCACATGGAAAAAACCTCGTGATACTGCAAAGTAGCAGATAGATTACATCATAGTTAAACAAAGATTTAGAAATCAATTTCTCGATTGCAAAGCAGATCCGGGCAAACATTGATAGCAACCATAATGAGATGTAGATTGGTGATGAAAGAATTCCAAAACTCGAATAAAGATGCGACAAATACCGAAATACGAAATACAGATATGCGAATAAAGCGATACAGAAATTTTACAGGGGAAAAAATACTAACGATTGGCTGATCATTTATGAAACGACGCTCGAAAGAAAAATTATAAATGTTTTAAAAAAACGTTTCTACAACTATTAAAGTAATCAGAGTTCATAATCGGTGTTACAATTTTAATTCATCTAACAACTTCCCTAGATTATTTTTTTAAATCTACCTTATAAACCGCTACTTTCTGATAACTTTTGCAAGGTAAAGTTTTCATTATAACTATCTGAAATCTAATTATTGATTAATTTTATTACATAAATTACGACAGGAAAGAATTGAATAATAATCAAACAAAGGTACATCCGATAATACTCCAAAACAATGTAACAAATGAAACGAAAAATGTAAAAGAGTACAACTCAATTGTTCAAACATCAATCTATAAAATAATAAAATTAGCCAGTCGCGGGACTGGCCAACACAAGTGAAAACCTAAAACAAAGTACCGATCATTGGTTAATAACTATATTTGATTCTATTGCTGAGTCTGATGTATGCGATTATTCGTTAAAAAGGACTAAATAGACTACTTAAAAATCTATTTATAATACAGTGTAATGGTTAATTAAATAATTTGAAAATAAAAATTAAATTGGTTTTAAAATTAATTTTATATAAACAACTTAACAAACACTTCAATACGTTTAGGTTATACACAACCATACCTACAAAGCAACGTGCTCCGGATAACTACAACAGTCTTTCTATACTGTATTAATGTATACGTATATGGGAACCGGTATACAGAAAGGGAGGAAAAGAGCGGGAAAGAGAAAGAGAAGTGGAATCAACGACTTTCTTTACTGTATCAATATTCACTTCAAAAACCAGCCTTCAATCTTTAATGTCATTGTATGTTAACATTTAAAATCAAATTTAGGAAACTTTTTACGTTATGAAAACAACATGATTTTAGAAGTTAATTAGAAACACCATGTAGCTCTTCACTAAATATCCCACAGCTATACATAATAAGTTTTTCTCAAAATTTCTTGAAAATATTCTTAAACTCACCAACTTCAAAAGTAAAATTCGATTTTGGTGGTATATTCAAAAAACTATTTTTACGTATTATTTTAAGATACTATAATTCTATAGGTTTTTTTTCTAGAACGGAAAAAATTATTGAATTTTAATAAAGGTAACTTAAGAGCTAAGAAATTAAAAGTGCAAAACAAACCATTTGGAAGTATTAATTCGTTTAATGCTGAATACATATTTCGTGGTTTCCATAATACACCTAAATACTTAAAGGTACCCTACTTCAGTCTATTATACAAATACAAATACAATTCAGTCTATTATACAGTCTATTATATAAATATCCCATAAGTAAACAATAACAATAATATTTTACGGGGAAAAAGAAGGGCTTCTGAAGCTGGATGGGCCTTCCTGCTACACCTACATTTCACGTACGAGGTGTGGCTAGAAAATAACGGAATTTTTGCTGACATTTTACATTTTTAATTTTTTTCCTTAACAACTTCCACATTATCCCCTTCATTATCGTCCGTCCATGATCCCTGCACCGCTCCATTCGAATTTTCCATTGTTCAAAACAGTATTTCAGTCATTTTCTGAAATCATGTTCACGGTCTCCGTCGCTTTTTCTTTCACAACTTCAACTGCCTCAAACCTAGTTCCTTTTGGGAACATAAAAAAGTCACATGGGGCTACGTCTGGTAATTAGGGTGGATGTTCCGGCACATCGATCCCATGCTTAGCAAAAACGACTTAAAAATCAGTGCAGTGTGGGCTGGAGCGTTGTCCTGATGAAGAATCTACGAGTTGTTCTACCACAACTCAGGTCGTTTTCTTCTTACTCGCTCACGCAGAGTAGTTAGAACCTCAAGGTAATAATCCTTACTCATTTTTTATCTTCAAACCTTCAGATTATCCTATTATCTTCAGAATGAGATTGCCTGTTTTTTAAATGTTTTCGTCCGTTTTCGAAGTGGAAGGACGTCCTGGAAGCGGATCATCTTCGATTTCTTCTCGTCCTTCTTTGAAACGTTTCGTTCTTATGCCACTCAAAAACCCGTGTGCGTGACATACAATCGTTTTAATAGAACAACGTAATAAGTTGCTCTATTAAAAGGCCTACCATTTTTCCTACGAGCGGCAGGTACACGATCCGACACAAGCGAAGGCTGCTGTGGCCCGACTGAGCAGACTGCGGTCGTTACACCGGCTGACATGTAAAGGGGGATGTCAGCAGACTAGACAATGTGGCGTTTGACCTTGAGGCTCGCGCTGTTTGTCTTACAAAAAGTAAGTGCCGTTATTTTCTAGCCATACCTTGTATGTTTTTAAGAAACTATCATGTTACTCTAGTTTCGTACAAGTGTTTTTAGTACACATTAAATTGTCGGGTTATCGCAAATATCTCAAAGACTACTGCGGCTACTGTTCTGGGCCGATTTTGTTCGAATTTTCAAATTAAAAACCATAAGAAACTAACTTCGTGCCTTAATGTTCTAAAAATTTCATTAAGACATCATTTCAGCGGGGTAGCTGAAATCCGAGACAAATCTTTCCCGTAACTCGCAAACGAAAGCATTTTAGAATATATGTTTACATGAATTAGTTTCACGAGTAGAACTGTTATGAAAGTCCCGGGAAAACTTCATGATACATACACACCTGTATATGTTTAAATATAAAGATTTTTTTTTTTTTATTACTATGTGTGATAATCAATTCAATAAATAGATTTAATATCTTGTGTATGACTACTGAATATTTTTAACGCATGAACATGAATATTTATATATTATGAATACATTTATAAAATATGACTGTATACTGAATATTTCTAAATTCCAAGTGGGATTTGAACTAAGAAACTTCTGGATGAAAGCTGAAGTGGCTACCATTTCGCGGAGATAAACTGATTATTTAATATATTTTTTTATTCTCGGTATAACTGTTTGAAGTCTGCGTCAGCAATTATATTGCTGATAATTGACAGTATTTTCTGTTTTATTTCAATAAATATTAAGTTATTTTTTACTGAACTGTAGTCTATCGTAGTTTTGAACATCCTACAAGAAGAATCCTGACCTACATTAAGCACATATATAAATAATGCATTTCCCCCCCCCATCTATTCCCTGTTTTTATAAAATAACAGTGCTTACATTGTACTTTAAAAGAGATAAAGATGTGTATTAAATCAGGGCCAAACCTCATTGACCATACATTTATACGAAACGTGACCAATAATATTTAAATTTTAAACAACTTATTCCTATTAGTTATTCTACGGTTATTTGTCGAACAGTTTATTAAATGTCCATCCGATCAAACAAGTTTTATATATAAACTGTTAACAAATACATAATCCGGTAATTTTCTTTGTTTTGTTTAATAAAAACGTATTACAGTTTTTCATTTATTTAATCCACTTAGATTAGGTAAATATGTAAAAAAACTTCCTTCAAGAGCACACTTATAAACAGGACTTTTGAAGCTGTAGGGGACTTTTCCGATTTTTCCTACGACTCCGAAAATTGGTTTTAATGTTTACAGTGTTAGGAAAATATTAATACTTATTCTATCTGAATTTTTTGTATTAAGTTTAAGATTCTCACGATAAATAACGAAAAATATTACTTAACATGAAGTTTCAGCCTTGCAGCAATGAATTTCAGTTGTGTATCTGGTTACGGTCTGCGGTATCTCTTTATAACCAAACCGGCGTAGGTGGCTTAACATTTCAACGAAAACTAGTTGTTTCTAGGAAGAAAGACAACTTTCTGTTATGACCGTTAGTAAGGTCGAGTAGTCGGATTATGGCTGGAAACGCCCCCTAGGAATCGCGTTTTCCCGCTGTTATATTTCAGGTAATAATGGAAACTAATTCTGTTAGAAAAAGTATTTTGTTTGGCGATTCGCTCTCGTATATATGTACCGCATTCACTGTTTACGATTATTTAATACAATTTTAAAATTGGAAACGTTTACGCAATCCCACTTGAAATATTTCTTTTGAAATATGGTTATTGTTTTTTTTTGTCATTTTTGAACGAATTGTATTGTTTATCTGTAAAAAAAAAAAAAAAATACTAGTTTTATGAAAACGAAATGTCATTCATCTATATCATCACTCCGATTTGTAAGCCCATGCAATTGAAAATTTTTGGGTTTTACGTAGGTCTAGTTCGCAATCTTATTAAAATAGATTCTAATTGATCGCTCTAATGATGATTCACCTACTTTCTAAGTAACAAAAGTCAGAAGTTATAGTTTTTGATCTATTTCTATCTATTACACTACCGACAAGAATTTTTAAGAATATGAGTTACAGGAATTTTTTTTTTATCACTAATTTAATAATATATTTGTTTAAACTAAATAGATAAGCAGGATATAATATTTTTACCTGATGTAAATCAAAAGATTAGGTTCAATTATATCAGTTAAAACAAATATATTTTCATAAATAATAATAAGTTACTTGAAATACAAGAAATAATTTATTTTTTGTCCTGTTTAGTTTATATTATTTTTAAATAATGGCATTGAGTTTGCTTACTGTTTTATAATAGTAGCTAGTTTAGAGAAAAGTCGAGCAGAAATGGTCAATTTGAAGTTTTTCTTGAAATCTTGACTTGAAGATATCTGTCGACAGTTTCTTTCCTGAAAAATCAGGTATTATTTGTTACTGCAGTTAATTTCGCTGTCGTAACTGAATCAAAATGAAATACCCCTTGAAAATGCTTCTCTATAATCTTTTCTCTCTATGCAATTTTCATAGGTGTGTAATTGCAGGTTCCCTTAACATCTTAAATCTAATCTTTGCCCGTAAATAATAAGAAAAATCTATTTTTCTCCTTTGTTCATTTAATTTTGTAATTAATTCATTCAGCACACTTGTACCAGATGCACAGGGAACAAAATATAAGATAATTTCTGTTGCATTTCTATTCTTTTTTTTTTTTTATTCGTTTGACAATAGTTTCATTTTAGAAAATGAATGGATGGATTATTGACACTACACTTTATCATGAGAAATTTAATTCCGCCCATTTGGTTTTATAACTTGCTTGTAACTTTTTATTATTATACAACAGTTGGCGTGCTCAGTTAACTTTTTTAAAAAAATTACTCTATATTTTATGTTTTAAAATTATTTTAAGATAAGTTTGACGTGGTTGTCGCTCATTTTCGAGTGGAGTTTCCTGAAGTCCTAGGCTTCCAGCTTCCATTAATAAATCGTATTTTAAAATATTTTATCTCCCAAGGATAAAAATAAACTTAAAAAGTGGATTGACCGACCGAATAATGATAATTTTCAATTCTCTACTGCAAGGATACAGAAATTTCATGTTCTGGTATGTTTCTCAGATTTTTATTTTTTAGGTTTCTCTACGGATAATATTTTTAATGATAAATTGTACAGAAGGTTACAATATCACAACCCCGTAAAATTTTTGCATTTACTCGTAATTTTTTTTAAATTTTTTTTATTACTTTAAACCGGTTACAGTTTTTACCCATTTTTGCGGAAGCGTTTAAAGTCCTATAGGCACCCGCTGATTTAAGTTATTTTTAAAAAAATTCAATTCACCCAAAAATTCGAAATACTAATAAATATTTGGCAACAATGTGCATTAGTTCTTTCACTTAATTTAAGTGATTTATTATTTAAAATTTTGACTGCCTGAACACCAAACTAAGTATTAACTAAAAATTTTAAGAAATGCTCTTACTAAAAAAAATTCAACAATATAATCATACAAAAATTATTTAATTTCTATGTGACTTTTGTAAAAGTTAAATAACGATAGAAGGAGATTAATTATAACAATACATCGCCGTAAAGGGATCCCACTGGAATTAAGGTATAAAACAGCACTATTAACTGTGACTTTATTGAATTCAACAAATTACTAAACAAAAAATTAATATACTTACCTACCAAATATTTCAACTTTACTAACAAAATTAAGGTAGAGAAAGTTGTTTATTTAAAAAGTATCGACTACTATGAGCTCAGTTAGTGTATAATTAGAACAGATGATTTTGATAAAACCTAAATAATTAAAATTTTACGATCTTAACGACTAATTTTAACGGAAGTTGATTTTTATTATAGATTGCAAATCAATCAATTTGACTGCAAATCAATTAGTTTAGTAAAGATAAATTTATCTCGACTAAATTAATTGTGCGCGACTGCACATATACAAACACATACTCATCTAGTCGTAAAATTTATTCCGATGTCGACAAAATATGAAAGTTACCTAATACACGAGTATCGTATTATATTATACGTAGCATATTGGTTAAAAAACATACGCTAACATAATACAGCACTATCATGCACAGAATTCTCCGATTTTACAGCGCGTGCTGGAATTAACAATGCTGAAGCTGTACAACTTGTTTCTACTTTAGATGTAGTTGTTAAGCTCGGGGCATATATTTAATACTGATCCCGAACTGATAAAAAAAAAAAAAAAAAATTGTTAAATTCTATTACAGATATACGCTCTTATAAAATACAAGTTATTACTCTGTAGAGTAACAACTTACTCTAATAAATTACTCTGTAGAGTAATAGCTTGTTTTTATCCCACATCAATTTACACTAATTTGACATATTTGGTGAATTTTTCATGGGAAATCATATAAGTATAGGTTATGATTACATATAATCTATTTATTTTTAAAATCCTATAAATATACCACTCAATTAAATCTTCTTTCAATTTACAATTCCTCTAAGAACAAACAAAAATACTAGTTTTCTTAACAAAACAGTCTGGTAATTTTGAAAGCCGGTCTAAAAGTTTGACAACTGCCAGTTGTGAGATAAAACCGCAACTGAATCCTAAATAATCGGTTATTATCCAAAAGAAGTTTTAAAATTCTATTATATGTTACACCTTTAAATTTATTTTAACGTTTTATATATACAATAGCGGTCGGGACTACCATCCCAACCAACTAGCCAGGGGGCTCCGTCCCCTGAATCTCAGACGTACCTGGAGCCGATCCAGGACCCTACCCTAAAGCCGCAGAGATTGCTTCGCTCGCCTCTTAGCAGAGGGTCCCGCTTCCTAAACGCCCGCATTGTTCATTACCCTGACAGCTTTGAGAATACTGATAAATAACAATTATTCAGGCTTTACAGAAACTTGAAAAAGAAATTAAATTAAAAAAGACAGAATAATAGTAACTAAAGTACACACACTTTTGACGACGAAAAAATTCATAACTTATTTCTGTTGCTGTGGTAACAGAAATATAAATGAAAAATACAGATTAATCTTTCTTTAATGCACAACTTTTACAGCTCGGTGTATGGCTTAAAACCTTCCTTGGGATAATACGAATGAATCCTGTAAATTTAAAGACAATCGGTTGGATGATTCTCGCGTGATGCGAAAATAAACAAAGGCAAACTTTCAGCTTTATATACAAGATAAATACATAAGATCTTAAGTAAACCAGTATGATTTTTAATATATTTTTTCTCAACTAATGCACGATTTCAAAAACGATCAATTACCAATAAATATTTTTAATAATTAGGTATTTCTGAAAATGAAGTATCATAGCTAATGTTTAACAACATACAGTTGTCCCGGGAACAAACAAGTTATTAATTACTTTTAATTCAATAAGTGAAGAAAGTAAAAACACGTCGTCCAAACTGTACGACTGTATAATTTTTACGATCCACTCTTAACAATTTCTGCCATATTACAGCTGTTTATCAATCAATTTGAATAAATAATGTATTGTAATTTTTTTCTACAATAAAAGATTTAAAATTTTATCTAGTAAAACGTAACTCAATATATTATTTACAGAAATATTACTGATTAAAAACTTTAACGGCCGACATTTTGACATTTTCAAAGATAAAATTTTAAAACTTTATTTTTTAGATGTTACACCATATTTACGTGTACACCATATTTCACTAAAATGTCTCAAACCGTCCCTAAAATATATATTTTTATTAAAAAACACAAAATGGCGGAAAGAAAGAAAATGAAGTGAGATACGCAATTTTTTGTACAATGAACTTTTTTTTTGTTTTATTTTAATGTCCTGAAATCAGTCCCTTACATTTAGTTAACATCATCAGGGAAACCCAAATAATTGACGAGTCTATCATTTACAGTTTACTATAGTCTACTTTACAGCTTAATTATTTACAGCCTGTTTTAGTGGTTAAGAAGTGTTAATAAATAAACGAATAAAATATGCATTATAGGTTTTTTCTGATAAACAAAAGGGTGGTCGTACGCTCTCACATGACATTATTCCAAGTTAAGACGATTTGCCCACTATAGCATTGGATACTATGAAGTATCCCGATACTGTTTTATTGATGTTTAAAGCACCATAAGATGAGTTTATTAAACACTTTTCATAAGTAGGGTTTACATTTATACTCAGTTTTCTGAACATTGAACATCTCTTTAAAATGGAATTGTTGGGTATTAAGAGTAATCATACTTGGATATGAATTAAAAAAATAAAATTAAAATAAAAAAAGCTCCACATGGTGTCGAATGAATATTAGAGTTTAATTAGTTAAACATTTGTAAAATTTCTCAGGTAGGGCGTCATCATTAATTTTTATGGTTATTAACAACACTAATTAAAAATAATATTCTTTTTTTTTTATAACAGTATTTCTGTTACTCATTAATTTTCAAGGGATTATCATATTGATTTTGTTAGCAACAAAAATCATATTACGCTTCGTTTTGAAGCGTCTTAATCACTCGCTACAACTGTCATCGTTGTTAAACATATATTACGCGTACTTGGCACATACTTTATGAAAACAATGTAGCTTAGCTCTGAGCACCGTTCTTACAAAATGGGGTATTATTAATTTGTTATGTTTTACTATAAGATATTTAATGTCTAATGAGTGTGATATGCCTAAGTATACGAGATACAAGTGGTACTCACAGCTGTTTCCCATTAGAGTAATGAGTCTCATTATACAACCAGTTCCATGCAGAGCAAAGTGAATGTGGCAGTGACACAACCAAATATCATCTTCATTATAATGGACCTGGCAAGCCAACGTGCAACAGTAGATTCTTATCAGTGAACGGGAAACCACTTCATTTTTCCTTTCTTTCGTAAATCTGCCATATGGGATGTTAGTTATTCTAGGAAGCGGATTTGCTATTTCTGTAAACGATACTGTAGTAGGGAATGCTTGTTATTTTAGGAATAGCAGTGCCATTTTTAAGAATAACTTGTTTCATGTAAGGTCACCTACGGCCGCTTTTGAAGCTCAAAATATACCACCTATCTACCGCCGTTTACAATATTACCATCATGGACAACTTCATAAAAAAATCAATGTTTTCAGGATACAATAATGGGCTCTGTCATAATTTATTCCGTTACCGGTAAATATGAATGGTCTCTTTTAGTGAATTCAGAATTCTAATATTAAGAAAAATAATTTTATCGAATCGTTCAACAGATTTATTTTTGCGTTACATAAAATAATAATTCAGCCAATGAGGAAATAACTGAGTTTCGGTTTGAACTTAAATAAACTTTTAAACACCTGATAAGAACTTCCTACCGATTATTTTAAATTAAAATTAAACATTTCTTTCAACAGAAACGAAATCACTACATCAATACGTTTTAAATAACAATAATAATTAGGTAACTAGATATTTTGGCGCAACCGTTTAAGCATGCACGTAATTTATTTCCTATACCTAGTTGGATCAGAACTATTTCTGATTAGAATTAATATAATTAATTAGTAATATTACTAATGCATATTAAGCTATATTAGTTATATAACTAATTAGTATTAATATAATTGCATAATTATATTAATGTAATTAATATTTGTAAAAGTTAATATAAACTATAATGAGCCTCTTTTGATTCATTAATTTTTGTACTCTGTAATGCTGCCCTTATCGTGTAATGATGTACGATTTCCTTGATGCTTTCAAGATGGCTCTAGAACAGTTCCTTTTTGTTATTCGCAAAATAGGATTTCAAATTATTTCGTGCGATTTACGTAACGTTTAATTATGTTTTAAGTATTTATTTTTTGCATACAAGTTTTAATGTTTCTATACCGTTTTCATTTTTTATACGATATATAATTATGTTATGATCCGAAAAAAGTACTGACGACCAAAAAATTTTATTGTTTCGATCCAAAACGAATCCGCCATATACAACAACGTATCCTTGAAAATTATATTTCGTTTCTTGTCTCTTCCAATCAACAGGCAAATATATAAAAATATAATTTAATACTCGCATATTACAGATTAATTATTACTCTGCTCCGCTAAACCTTGATATTTCTAACGTTTCTTTCTTTACCATTTTTACTTCATCGTTTTACGTAATATATATAAAATTTCATATTAGTAGTTAGATTTTAGTCGTTAGTTCACAGGGTCAGTTTTCCTTGAGCTCACAATGATATTATGCGTTAATAGTATATAAAAACCGGTTTATAACTTGCTAAAAAAGAAAGAAAGAAAAAACAAAATTGTGGAAATACCACTTCCTTATAATCATCATATTAACAGGTTCCTCACCATTAAACATTAAAATATTTTTCTTTAGTTATTTTTCTATGTTTAATTACATTCGTCTTACTGATCCTGCCTGAACTACCTGTATTTCCAAGAATTTTATAATGTGCAAATATGTTAGGTATATTTCATTTTTATCTTAGTAGATTTATCTGCGTTATTCTATTTAAACTTAATAAAAAAAAGGTTCTTTTATAAATAAATCTAATTATTTTCTTTTAGTAGAAGCAAGTCGTGCCTTTCAATACTGGTTATTACATTATTATGAAAAAATTTTTCAAATTAAATAATTTCGAAACGCTTTAATAAATTATAATTGTTTTATCTACAACACCTCAACTGAATTGCGTTAGAATATAAATTGATTTGTATGAAGATGAAGATATCAAAAGGATAATACAATAACAGACAAGGATGTAACTGATCTCCCCTGTTCAACTTATAAATAGAATATGACACAATGGAATACTCAGAAACAAGTAGGTATAGAATAACGATAAATAATAAATTCTAAAAAAAATTATTCGTTTCGCAGATGATGCTGCCTTATTAGGGAAAATAAATAAAAAAACCAACAAATCACACTCAATCTAAAAAGTAGAAGGTAAAATCGCAATGGAAATAAAATATAAATTATGAACCGTACGTGAAATGCAAATCAGAAATCCGATATCGAATATTAAGAAAGAAACCATTTCAAATTATTAATTTTAGATGGAAGATGTACAACGTAAACAAAGATTATATAACGACAAACAAAAGAAGTACACTTTGAAAGGAAAGAATTCTGCTCTTTAAATAAGAAAGCATTTTTTAAAAAGCTCAGATATTTGTACCGAAATTACAGAAACAAGAAACCGTCAGACAAACGAAAAGGAGAAAGATAGCGGTTATTTACAGGTATTTAAGAAGAATACTGAAGATCTGTCGACAGAATAGAGAATAGAATGATAACCAAAGAGAGCAGGTGAAAAAGAGGACATAGATTTAAGCTGGTTTGCTACACATTGGAGGGAATGATAAAAGGAAACAAAGAAAAATCACTTTCAGCACGCCGGAAGGTGGAGGTAGATTTCACCGGTGCTAAGTAGTGTATAAAAAAGATTTTCACCTTACAGTTAGAAAATACATCAAATTTACTCAATACGATAACAGCTCAATTCCAGCAACATTTTGTTCATCTGTAAGAGTTGATCATATCAAAAATTGTTTCTGACAAAAGTTTTAGGTAATATTTAGAGGACTAACGACCACTTTAAACTGATTCGATATTGTGCCTATTAAGGGAGGTATCATTTTTTTTATTTTCGAAACCCTATTTTTTCCACCCCTTCGGCCAACGGTTGGTGATATCAAAAAACGTTACTTAGATAAGTTGTAGGCCCTTATGCAAAGACTAGTAGAAACTTTAAACAAATTCGATATTTTACGAAAGTTACAACGATATTTTGTTTTTCGAAAAAGCGCCCTCCCCCCATTTCCATTCCGAAAGTCAGATTTTGCCCATTAACGAGCTCGATCGAGATTTTGGGCGGTAATATTTTATGTATCAATCTGAAAGCGATTGACGCAAAATTATGGTTGTTATCGTGTCCACAGGAAAGTGAAATATATATGTATATATAAACATTTAAACTGATGGTGGTTTTGGGGTCTAAAGGATATGAAACGCCAAGGTATGTCGAAATTTTCCGAAGTCGAATTACGACACCCATTACAATAGATAGTTCTCTTATGAAATTTACTTAAAACAATTCCAGGACGGGAATTACTGGATGATGACAGGAAGAAAGGAAATATGAGAGTGTAAAGAGATTAGATTCGGGGTCAATGAAAACGTAAGAACCAACTTTTAGTTTGTGGAAAAAATAAACTTAAATTGTACTTATTCTTTATATTCTGTTTTCCAAACTTTCCTGAAATTCAAGTAAACTATCCGTATGAATAAACATTTCATAAAATTCTCTTAGATGACTATATTAAGCATAAAAGGTTGAACGAACACTGCCAACTAAATATGGAGAAACTAAGCAAGAAATTTATATTAACCATGATTAATATCTTAGCTTTGTCTACTTAAAATTTTTAAACAGGTCCACACAATCCCTCATTTTACAAATTTTTTTTTTCTTTAATGGAAATTTATAAATAAATCCTTTGAAATTTTGAAGGAGTGCGAGAGCATCCTCTAGATACAGCATACTGTTATTGTAACTTGGGTATGCATTTTAGTAAACATTTCATCAAACAAAAATAAAACAACTTATTTGGAGAAAAAATGGACAATTTCAAACGGAACCCATTTTCCTCTGAACGAAAACTGAATTTAATTGTTAAGGATGTAATTCAGAAAAAAAACAGAAGCATTTAAAAGGGGAAAACAATGTCAAAATGATTCACGAAAAACGTAACAAACTTTTAGGACACAAACTATGACCTTATCCCCCTCCACCACAATACAATTTCCACTGATTTGTGACCCATTCATATAAATAAATATGTTTCCATAAACGTCCGAAAGAAACTCTTTTGTCAAAGTTACAAAACATTTAACAACATAAATACATGTAAAAAAGAATGAATTAAAGATAAATTATTTGGAAAATGATAATACCCCAACGGCTAATATGGGCAGTAGTAAAAACAACTGACGAAACACTTCACAGTTTCAAATTTTACTAAACTAGTAGTGCTCGACCAAAAATGATTCCAATAAAAACAATAATTACTTATAAAAAATATAACGGCCACAAAATCTTAAGTTAAAAAAAATGTAAGCATTCAATGGTTTTATCCGGGGACTACATGTTATGTTTGGAAAAGGAAATTCTGGTTAAAGCTAATTCCCTGATAACCAATTAAAGGTATGGATTAGAATGAGATAACCAACTCGAGAGGAAGAGCATATCCCAAGAGAAATACCCTTTACTTTGCATGCAACTATTTCTCTTTCGGTAGCAAGACATCAAGCGCTTCATGTGTAAGAAAAACAGCCTAGGTCGAAGTTGAAGATGTTTCAGGAATTTAATATCTTCACTATTGGTTTCTATCTGCCCACGATTACGCCACTGCAATAGCAATAGGGAGTTAGGGAATAGAAATAGAGCGAGTGACATCTGTATATTATTAACGGGTACCAATTTAATAAAACTGAAAGATGTCACTATCATCCTACAATCAATCCAATATAATAAATTAAAACAATAACAAAAATATGAATAGAAATTATTAATTTTTACAAATTTTCATTATTTACATTATTAATTAGATGTAATTAAATTAATTTTTTTCTAGGCGAAACCGAGTAATTCAGTAATAAACGTGCTTTTAATAAATAAAATCTACGTAAACGATAAGTTTATGACCTTTTAAAAAACTATAGTTTAAAAACTATTTTTTTTTTAATGCATAAGATTACGCACTGAAAAACATGGCTATCTTAGAATAAGTAGATTAAATTGCAATGAATGTACTAAACACTACACTGGGCAAACCGGATGCAATAATCACAGATATAAATAAATAATACGTACATGCGCCAAATACATTAGAATCAGGCTTTGCAATATCACCCGTATAAATTGAAAACACACACACATTAAGAGATTAACCATGATAACTACGTAAAAATTATGAACTTATGAAAAGTGAATATTAATTTTAAAAATTGTAAATTCGACAAAAACAATATACACATCACAGATCAATCAAATCAGACAAGGGTCTCAAAAATATTTAATTCGAATACCATCAGCAATTCCATGGAGTTAAGGACTGATTAGTTTACATTTCTAAAAAAGATCTTCTAAAAATATGTTCCTGATATTTTTACAAAGTGAATCAAGATTATTTTATGAAAATGTAAACCTCACTTCGTCATGTCAATCGAGGAATATTACCTTATTTTTATAAATATGACAATTTCAAAACGTTATTATTAATACATGGAATATCACTGAATGTTTTATAAACAATAATTTTTTTTAACCGCTTGATGTTCGATACGTTGTCCAATTAAAAAATAGAAATTACTAAAAAGGACTATTACAACGTTACACACACTGCCAAGGATCGATCCACGGATCTCCTAAGTACCCATCAAAGGTTTTGGGTTACCAAAATTATTGCTTTACTTTTTTGTAAATGAGGATTTTTCAAAAAAACTTTTTTTTTTATATTTTTAATAGTTTTAAGTTACATTTTTTATTTTTAGATCACAAGTGACTTCTATCTACACTGATATTGATCAAACCTCTCTCTATTTATCTGTTTTAGCCTCCGGAAGGATCGTAAGGTATTACTTCAGAGGATGAATGAGGATGATGTGTATGAATGAGAATGAAGTGTAGTCTTGTACAATCTC
>JAAAKQ030481023.1:0-22406 GCA_010016005.3 Zanna intricata
CCATAATTATTTAATTTGTCTAATAATATTGTATGGTTGACCGTGTCAAAAGCTTTAGCTAGATCCAGAAAAGTAACAGCAATGGGATTACTCTTATCTAGATTCTCATAGATTTGATTCGATAGAAAGTTTAACGCATCTTTGGTGCCTAATTTTTTCATAAAGAAAAATACATAAATATATATATATATATATGTATATACAATCTTAATGAACAAAATCTCTTGTAATTCCTTAATAAGCATTCTTTTTATGAAATGTGGTCGCCTGAACGAGGTTATATTTGATATGATGCAAGCTTTCTTAATGTAACAGATGAAAATAAGACAACAGTGTAACAATATTAATACACTGATTACCATGTGTGTGGCTCACCTTAAATCTGTCTGTGAGGCTATGTGACATGGCCTTTGGCTCACTGATTCTTCTTTGAAAAAAATCAGAAGTTTACAGAGAATTCAGAGGAAAGTTATGCAAAAACATGAATTTGTCCGATTCTGTTAGTAATTCAGCTAACATAAGTAGTGGCAACAATACTAAGATTTCTTGTGTTCATTAAATTGAGAGATCTTTAAATGACCCTGTTGTAGCCTCCAACTCTCTAATCTTTTCAACAATGAAGTACACAATAACATTGAAAAGATAATGAATCAAATCTAACTGCAGTTAATAGATGTTAAGAGGTGTGGCTGGAAAATAATGGAACTGATTTTTTGTAAGACAAACAGTGCAAGCATCAAGGTCAAACACCACGTTATCAAGTCGCCTGATATCCCCCCTTTAAATTCCAGCCAGTGTACAACTGTAGCCTGCTCGGTCGGGCCATCGCCTTCGCTTATGTCGGATCATGTACCTGCCGCTTGTCGGAAAAACAGAAGATGTTTTAATAGAGTGATGCCTTAATGTGAAATTTTTAGTAAAACGCAGTAAGTTTGTAACAGAGACCTATTTTCTCTTACGACAAGTATATGGTGATGAATGTATGTCACGCACCCAGGTTTTTGAGTGGCATAAACGGTTCAAAGGACGGAAAGAAATAAAAGGTGATCCGCATCCAGCATATCCTTTGGCTTCAAAAATGGACGAAAACATTGAAAAAATATGCGATCTCATCCGTCTTGCAGGTCTGAAAATCAAATAGTAAATAAAAAAATATTATCTTGAGGTTCTGACTATTCTCTGTGAGCGAATAAGAAGAAAACGACCTGAGTTGTGGAAGAAAAATTCATGGATTTATAAGGACGACACTCCAGCCTGCACTGCACTGATTTTTAAATAGTTTTTGGCTAATCATGGGATTCCTGTCCATGAACATCCACCCTACTCACCAGATCTAGTCCTGTGTTACTTTTTTGCTCCCTAAAGTGAAGGAAGCGTTGAAAGGACCTAGGTTTGAGACAGTTGAATCTGTGAAAAAAAATACGACAGAGACCATGAAAATGATTTCAGAAAATGACTTTGAAACACTGTTTTGAACAATGAAAAATTTGAATGGAGCGATGTAGGGATCATGGAGGAGAGTAGACTGAAGGGGATAATGTGAAAGTTGTTAAGGGGAAAAAATGTTATTGCAATATACCTGTTATTTTCTAGCCACACATCATATATGATATTTTAAGGAAACCTGCCAATGAAAATCTGACTATTATTCCAATGTTCTTCCAGTATTAGTACAAAATAACAGTAAAGTACAGGCACCAATCCATATTAGTGTATTACACAATTTTCATCAGTGATTCCATATTTAATTTATTAGTTGGTGAAACAAACTATTGTGCAACACAAAAGACTGAATTTGAAAACAGGAATATACCAACTCAGAATTTTAACAAAAAAGCTCTAGATTGAAGTGGAATCTCCAAAATATAAATGAGATGGAAATATTCTTTGGAATGGGTCTGAGTATAACACAAATCTGTTATATTCTATTCTATTCAGGGGAATAAGCAAATCTACTAAAACAGATTAGAGATACTTTCGAGAATGATGCCTATGAGGAATTTCAAATGAAAATGGCACTCTTAGGCAAAATAATAGATAAGCATAGCTGTCAAGGTTATTTCCCTTCTAGAGAGAAAGCTTGTGCTATCTCTGTATAAAAAAATAAAACGTCATTTGGTAAAAGTAAAAAGGCTTACTTCAGATGGTGAACCGCTGTATGCTGACGTCTGTGTTTACAATGAGGAAAATGAAATTTACAGTCACAAACATTATTTAGTTTTCAAATTTGATTATACAAGTTTCAGAACAACTCAACCAAGACTGGAATTGTGCTTCGCACTGACAGAGGCAAGGAGTTTGATAATGCAAGTGTTCAGAAGTATACTTAAGAAACAGATTTCAAACATTTTATAGAGGCATTTTATACTCCACATCAATCTGTAAAGAGAAAAGAGATCATTTCTGAGATGGCAAAATTGTGGTGCATTCTGCACTTCACTAACCAAAATCGCTAAGGAGTTAAGTACGAAGCAGTCTTTTTTTCTACATATACATTAAATAGTTAAGCACCAACAAAAGTGAAAGAATTGATATCTGCTTAATTTTTTCTGAAAAGTGAAATAAATATCAATCATCTGAAAATTTTTGGAACCGAGCGATTGCTTGGATTTCAGAACAGAAAAGAAGGAAATCATTAAAAAGTAACTGGTTGCATATGCTGACTGCAGTTGTAGAGTTTATTTTCTGGACAAGTGAAAAGTTGTCTGTAAGGATATTAAGTTCAGACCAAAAACATCAAATGAATCTAACTGGTAATTTTTCTTTTATACAAAGTAATGAATAACCTAAATGGCTAGAAATGAATTGATTCCTGAAGAAGAGTCGCCAGATGAAAATTTGATTTGACATGCAGTAGCAACAAATAACAATGAGGATGGCTATCTTCCAGTTATCAAGAAAATAAATATCTTTTCTTTTCCATAAAACTCTTTCAAATTATAATGAGGATACGTAGAGTTTTGAATAAAAGAAAGCGATAGATGAAGAAATGAAGTTTCTACTATAAAACTACAACTATTCCTACTATAAAAACTAGTTGAAAAATATTGGTACGATAAAATTAAATCGTAAACTTTTTTTTTTCTAAAAGCTTAAAAATAGTCAACATTAGGCACTGTGCTGTTTTTTTAAATTTTTTTTTTTTTTTAACCAACAATAATATAATCAAGCATTTTACAATAATCATTTTCTTAAACAATTTACAAAAAAGGGACTGACGTCAATGGATAAATACTCTGCAAACCAGTTGTGTGAAAAAGTAAATTGCAGAAATGTGAATCACTCGCTTCTTTGGAAGCTGAATATATTGCTGCAATAGAGACAACTAAATGGTTGGTTTATCTTGACATATAGTCAAAGTTAGTATGAGCACTTCCTGTCAATGTTATTAATCACGAGTGACATTAAAGTTACAAATAACCCAATGTTCCACTATAAATACACAATATCGGAAATGCATACAATTATGTGAGGAAGCTACATTCAATTTGAAAAACAGTCGGCAGGCATATTGAGAAAGAACTATTATCTGCTCAAAGAAACGAAGACTCTCATGGTTATCAAAATTCAATGAATTACAGACTTCTGTGAGCTTCAATTCTGAACAATAGGAGGCAGCGCCTCGGAGGCGTAATATTTACACAATGTAAATATGTCATAGCAGAACTAACCCCACTACTAATTTATCAATAAAAAAATAAATAAAATCAAACTTAAATTCTAATTATTTAGAATAGTACAAAATTACTTACTTTCAGAGACAGACAAATGAAAACCAACGAAAAAATAATATTGAAATTAGAGTTATCTAGCGGAATCTGAATGATGTTTCCATTACACTATCCTTTCATACAATGGTAGGTGTGATCAATGCTGCCAACACGTGCAATTTTGTACATTTTGTATATTTTGAAATATTTTGTACATTTTGAAAAAGTATTCGACTGGTTTTTATAGAATCGCTATGCAACCCGATTTATTCATTCCCAGCTGTAGCAAATAACAGGGTAAAAACTAAAAAAAAGTGTATAACGGGAAGAGATGATATTGAATTAAGGAAAGTAAATGAATTGTATGTATATATGTATGAATATACATATATTTTTTGTATGTATATAGTTTTTTAAATATTTTTTTAAACTTTTTTAAATTGAATATATTGATTTATTAATAAATATTAACCTCTGATTGTAAAAAGAAATTTGCCATTAATAAACATTTACATCGGATTATAATTATTTATAAATTAATACCTTTAAAAAAATATATGTACATGAAGTTGGATTTGAACCATGTAACATTTGTCCATGGTAACAGATACGACAAGTTTCACTAACATTACACAATTTCTTGATTGATGAAAAACAAAATTAATATATAAACTAGCCGGCCTCCGTGGCGCGAGTGGTAGCGTCTCGGCATTTCATCCGGATGTCCCCGGTTCGAATCCCAGTAAGGCATGGCATTTCGCATACACGCTACAATTCATTCTTCTCATCCTTTTAAGATATACCTAAACGGTGATTCCAGAGGAATCCAGAGGAATTTGTGGCCGTTAAGGTCTTTCGGTGATGTGTTGCTGTGATTCATAAAAATATTCTTCTATGTCTTCAGTTTTTTCTTATTCTTAATAATTATTAACTTTAGATACAGTGAAAGATTTGTGTGACTCGAATCAGTATTTCTAATCTCGGCCACTAACTCATTTGAATCATTACAATGAATCGTTTCAATTTTTTTTTCTTGATCGCAGATCTAGCTTGCTACATAGCACTCTCGTCATTATGGTTCTTTTGCCATTTTGCCATAGCAATTCGTACTTTATCTTCCTTAATCATGCACCCCAGCTACTTAAAGAATGCCACTTTATCAACATTATTTCCCCCAATTATAATTGTTTTACTAATTGGTTTAGTTACTAATTATCATGTATTTTGTCTTTACATTTATCTTCATCCCATACTACTTGCAGATTTGATTTATTCTTCTCAACATTTCATTCATCATGTACTCACTCTCTGTCAACTGGTAACAGTTTAATAGTGTTGGTGACATTAAACATCCCTGCTGCACCCCTCTCCCAACTTTTCTTCTTCTCATTTCCAACTCTTATTTTTACCTTCTGTGACAAGTACAGATTTCTTATGAATCACCTTTCTTTCCAACTGACTCCTTTAAAATTCTCTGTAATTTATCCCACTACACTTGGTCAAATGCCTTCTACAGATCTATGCATGTGAAGACCACATATAGTCTCTTTCCTTTTCAATATATCTTTCTCCAATCGCCTTTGATAACTCAATTGCATCCCTTGTTTCCTTCCTGCTTCTAAACTGCTCATCCCCAATCGATGGCAAGCACATAAGACATTTGTCAGCTATTTAACACTAGTTATTCTTCTTACAGAGGACATTAAACTTAGAAGAAATGGAAAATAAGAGGAAATATGGCCTACTTAAAAATGCGAAGGTTACCGGTATGTTTAACGAATACGATAAGCACATTAAAAACACTTTATCAAAGAGCATATAAACAAATTATCTAAAGTTACAGAAGAAAGGGTGATAGCACCATTAAAATTGAGACTGAAGGAAGTAGAAAACCTCACTCCTTTAAGCAAAAATTTCATCGCCCAAGATTTCTTTCAAGCTACTCTCACAACATACTTTGAAAATAGAATGAATTCATTGATGACGCTAATTACATGTATCGGAACCAATCAGAGAACACGATATCAATAAGGAAAATGCAAAGTGGACAAGGGATAACGAGATTGGGGAGAAAACGCGTAAATGAAGGTTTGAAATCAGACTTGATTTTGGTGAATATTTTCAATATAGGTAATGATTTATAACTTGTAATTGTAAGGGAAAATAAATGCGGCGATTGTTTAAACCTGAAGAACAAGTCTACGGAAGACTAAACCTAACACATATTTGGTAGGGTTGAAAAAAGAACCAATAGATAATACATCAATCCGACTGCTAGTTGATAAAAAATTGACAAGTTCATCAGAGCATTCAATATACCTGGCTTTTCATTTGTCATAATTTACGGAATAAGCCGTGGGGCTTATTCGGTATATCGTTTCCACAACGGTAGGTGGCTATAGTCAATCTGATTACGTTAAGGCACCTGGTACCCATTGGATCTGCTAAAAAAATGATAATCAAGCGATAGACTGTTTAAATTGTGTTGGCGAAATGCCCTCTCCGTTAGAAGTAATACGTTACTTCGGCGAGAACAACACTGTTTCCTACAATTATACCAGATATCAATCTAATGATGACATTGTATGCTGTCACCTTTGCCTACGGTTTCTGTATGATGTAGCTAGAGACGGTATTTGTCTACGAGACCTACCTCAGTTAGGTTCAGTACAGTATCTAATTTAAAACAATGGTTATTAATATTAGGGAGGCTTATGCATATGGAACCGCTACATCGTCTTGTCTCTATCCCATATACAGTTACATGTGTACGCATCTCTATGATGATGATGACAAGATTAATTACATGATATCTGTTGGTATGATGGACAACATGTTTTTAAAATCAGAAAATGTCATTGGTAGAGAAACAGAAATTCTAAAACCGATAAAGGTGAATTGGTTGTAGTAAAAATTCTAGAAAATTAAAAAGAGCGTTTTACGGAAGAAATAAGGGAAAATCTAACTGAGCTGCTCAGCTTTGTTATATTGCATATCATAGAAGTATCATAAGATGGGTACAATGACTGACCTAAATCTAATCGATTTTTGTAGTGGTTCTAATTCTATCCTTAAGAAAAAAAAAGTGAGCTGAAACCATGTATACCGACAAAAAGCATTTAATCGTCTACAAAATTTTTTTCGATTTTCCATTTCGCTTATTAATTTATGGCTTTTTAAATAAGTGGTTTTACCCTCTTTATTGACTTCACAGCTGGACCGTTTGAGATTTTACCTATAGTGACGCAATGACGGCTACCCATCTTTCTTTCGTAGTCTGCCAAAAGCTCTAAAACATTTCTAAATAATACGGGATAGGTAAGCTAAAATAAATAAGACAAATATATTTTAGTTAAAAAGTTTTATTTACAATTCATTATATGCATAAAATACATACAATCCATTTACTTTCTTTAATTCAATATCATCTCTTCCATTATTCTACACTAATTTTAGTTTTAATCCTGTTATTTGCTACAGACGGGAATGATTAAATCGGGTCGCATTTCGATTCTATAAAAAGCAGTCGAATATCTTTTTATCATACGATAAGGTCGCTACGTTAGGTATTAAGAGTAATTGGAGAGAAAGATATATTGAAAAGCAAAGAGGTTATATGTGGTCTTCATAGATCTGCAGAAGGCATTCGACAGGATGGAGTAGGATAAATTACTGAGAATTTTAAAGGAAAAAGGAGTCATTGCGAAGGAAAAAAGATTCATTCAGAAATCTGTTCTTGTCAGAGAAGTTAAAAATAAAAATTGGGTGCGAGTTATTAGAAGAAAGCAGGGTTGTAAGAGAGATGCGGTAGGGATGTTTAATGTCACCGACTCTGTTCAACTGTTACCAGTTGACAGAGTGAGTACATGATAAATGAAATCTTGAGAAGAATAAATCAAACCTGCGAGGAGTATGGGATGAAGATAAATATAAAGAAGACAAAAAAGTATGATAATTAGTAAATAAACCAAAAGGGCAACAATTAAAATTTGAGGGAAATAAAGTTGAACAAGTAGCATCCTTCAATTACCTTGGCCCCGACAGGGAGTCTTATTCTTTAAGACTGGGGATTGGCATCCCCACGGCACTAGCCTCTGTAGCTTCTCTTCCCACTACACATTGAGCTGCAAAACACTTTACACTACACTTATACTCTACACCAAGAACACTACACAATTTACAACATATACTACTTCAAACTGAGATGGATTGTCAAAAAGGGAAATTGGAATAGTTACCAAAATGCCTCCCAATCACAGTGTGATGATGGTACAGACGCCCTTGATGAACTTTCCTCTTTTAAGACTGTCGACCTTAAGAATGTTGAAGATTTATTTCACAAACATCAGGAAAACCTATACGTCCTAAGTTCCATGATGGAATGATGATTGCAAACACACCATTAGAAAAAGGCGACAGGCGCTACGCAAATTTAACCGTAGGCCAACCAATGAACATCTTGATTTGTATCTCAAAGCTAGAGTGGAATTCCCAATTCGGTGCTACAACACCTATTGGGTATCTATAATAATTTATTTTCCTCCTAAGTTTTCCCTTCAGTCCGGTCAAAAGCTATTGTCATACCAGAATACCCCCTCAAGCATCCGCCCCATTTCTTTTACAAGCGTGTTATGCAAAGTAATGGAGAGAATGGTGAACCGCAGACTTACGTGGTATTTGGAGAAACATAACCTTTTATCTCCAGAACAGTGCGGTGTCCGACAAGGGCAGTCTTCCGCTGACCATTTAGTGTCAGAATCAGCTATCCAAAAGCTTTCTTTCTCCGCCAGCGCCTCACCGCTGGCTTTTTTGATATTAAAAAAGCGTATGATACAGCCTGGCGGCACTATTCTCAACACCCTTAAAGAATGGGGAATCAAGGGCAATATACTTGCATTTATTAAGAGTTTCTTGAATGACCCAACATTCCGGATTTGGGTTGGAGATTCTCTTTGGAGTAGTGTCGTCTTGGAGAATGGAGTGCCCCAAGGAAGTGTTTTAAGTGCTACCTTCTTTTCCATAGCCATCAACAACATTACCAAATGTGTGCAGCCACCAGTTTCATGTTCGTTATTTGTTGATATTTTTCTATATATACTACGTCCTGTTCAACAGCTACGACAGAGAGATTACCACAGAACACTATTTCTCGCCTTAAACCTTGGTCCAGAGTTACTGGCTTCACCTTTTCACCGGAGAAAACTAATTGTGTAGTCTTTTCTCGGCTCCGGGACCCTTCCGTTTCGAAGTATTTCTCAACGGAAAGCTGATTGCTGTTTCTCCTGACATCAGGTTTCTAGGTTTAGTTTTTGATAGCCGTCTAACGTGGGTCAATCACGTCAAATAATTAAAATCGAAATGTTCCAAACTGCCAGATATGCTACGAGTTCATGGCAATACAAATTGGAAAGCCGATAGATCATGTATGTTGCGTTTTTATTATTCCATAGTTCGTTCCTGCTTAGATTACAGCTGTATCGCTTACTTTTCTGCGCGAAATAACGTCTCGAAGATGTTAGTAAGATTTTTATCTGTGATATTAGTTGTATGTTTTACATTGTGTTAGTTGTAAGTTTTAGAGCGTATCTCAGCTGTGATATTAGCTTTAAGTTCTAGGCAAATGTTTAATTTTAATTTAGTTTTAGTTTGTAATATTTTTACTTTCTTAGTTTAAATATAGCTATTATATGATATGAGCTTTAAGTTGTAATCAAGTGTTTAATTTTAATTTAGTTTTAACATTTTAACTTTCTTTCCCCTGTGATATTAAAAGTAAGTTTTTAGTGAATTAACTTTTACACCTTTAATATTGCATCTGATTATATGCCGGCCTCCGTGGTGCGAGTGGTAGCGTCTCGGCCTTTCATCCCGGAGGTTCCGGATTCGAATCCCGGTCAGGCATGGCATTTTTCACGCACGCTACAATTCGCATGCTTGATTCGAGACGTGATTCATCTCATCTTCTGATGATATACCATAACGGTGATTCCGGAGGTTAAAAAAATCTCATTTTATGTTTTAGTTTTAGCATTTTATTTTTAATCCGGTCGATAATAATGCATTAGCGTTTTTCGCCCACCAAAAAAAAAAAAAATATAGAGTACCTTGGGTACATGATTAAGGAAGATATTAAGTGTGATTAGGGAGTTAAAGTTTGAATTGCTTGGACAAAGGAACATTCACCAATATGAGGAGAGCGCTATGTAGCAAACCAAATCTGCGGCTAAGGAAACAACTTGAAAGAATTATTTTAATGATTCAAATCACACAAATCAGTTAGTGGTCAAGATTAGAATCACTGATTCGAGACATACGAATCTTTCACTGTATCCAAAGTCAATAATTATTAAGAATAAGAAAAACTGAACACTTATAAAAGAATTTTTTTTTACGAAACACAGCAACACGATGCCAGAAGATCTTGACGGCCACTGTTATTACAAATTTGTGACACGTAAATAAAAATGATTTGTACGAGGATATTATAATAGTTTATATATTAATTTTGTTTCTCTTCTCTCAAGTAATTGTGTTGTTAGACAGAACGTATATAAGTTACCATGCATACATCGGTACAAATCCGACTTCACGTAAATAAATTTGTTAAACTTTTTTTAAAATTAAATGTATTGATTTATAAATAATTATTAACCTATGTAAAAATTGTAAAATTAAAATGAAATGTACGTAATATTTTATTTTTCTAATAACTTCTAATTTTTTCATATTTTTTTTTAATTGTTATTAATAAATTATTATTTATAGTAAATATCTTTTTACAATCATAGGTTAATAATTACTAATAAATTAACATATTTAAATTAAAAAAAAGTTAAAAAAATATATATACAAAATTGCACATATAGGCACCATTGATCACACCTACCACTATATGATAGGGTTGCAACGGAAATATAATTCAGATTCGGGCAGATAATTCTAATCTCAGTTTTGTTTTTTCGTTGGGTTGTCACTTGTCTGTCTCACAAAGTAAGTAATTTTATACTATTGTAATAGAATTTAAGTTTGATTTTATTGATAAATCAATAGTAGGGTTAATTTTGATACTCGTGATTAATAAGACTAGACAGAAAGTGCACAAACTTCCTTTGACTATGTCAATTAACGTCTTCACACAACTACTTTGTCACGGAATTTATGCGTTGAGGTCCGGCCCTTTTTTTATATTGTTTAAGAAAATTGCATGGTTATATTATTGTTGGTAAAAAAAAAAACAGCACAGTGTCTAATGATGACTATTTTTAAGCTTTTGAAAAAAGCTTAGTAGCCTAGTAGTAGTATTTATTTCTTTATCTATCACTTTCTTTCATTCATAAATCTATGTAAGCTTATTGTAATTTGATGGAGTTTTATGAAAAAGAAAAAAATATTACTTTTCTTGATAACTGGAAGATAGCCATCCTCATTATTATCTGCTGCTTCTGTGAAGTCAAATTTTCATGTGTTGGCGCTTTTTCAGGAATCAGTTCTAGCCATTTAATTATTCAAAAATTACAAGTTAGATTCATTAATATTTACTGTCTGAACTTAATGTCTTAGACAACTTTTTCTCTTGTCCAGAAAATAAACTTCTACAACTGCTGTCTGCATATGCAACCAGTTACTTTTTAATGATTTCCTTCTGGTCTCCAAGCAATCGCTCAGTTCCAAAAATTTTTCAGATAATTGATATTTATTTCCCTTTTCAGAAACAATTAAACAGATGTCAATTCTTTCACTTTTGTTGGTGCTGAGTTATATGTATATGTGGAAGAAAAGACTGCTTTGTACTGATCCCCCTGAGCAATTTGGGTTAGCAAAATGCAGAATACATCAGAATTTTGGCATCTCAGGAATGATCTCTATTCTCTCTGTTCCTCCAGATTGCTGTGGAGTATAAGATGAATGCTAGAGTTCTATTTCTTGAGTATATTTCTGAATACTTGCATTATCAAATTCTTTGCCTCTGTCGGTGCGAACTTTCAATTCAACTCTAGGTTGAGTTGTTCTGAAACTTGTATAATCAAATTTAAAAACTAAATAATGTTTGTGACTGTAAATTTCATTTACCTTATTGGAAACACGGACCTCAGCATGTAGTGGTTCACCATCTGAAGTAAGCCTTTCTACAAAATTACATTTTTTTATTTTTTCACAGAATTCACTGTCACGCTAAACTTCAATTCCACAGTCCTAAAGAAGTGATACGTAACGCATAGTTTGATGCCCCAATGTTATATGCTAATCTTGTAACAAACTTAAGTTTTTCTGAAATAGCACAAGCTTTCTCTGTAGGAGGTCAATAATATTGACATCTCAGCTCATCTATTATTTTGCCTATGAGTGTCGTTTTCATTTAAATTTCCCCATACTCTGCAGGATAATTGTCAAATTTGTTTTAATTTCAAGCATACTTTGTGAGAATGATGCAACTAGCCACCCTTAAAAGAGATTTCTGCCTAAAGAAAGAATAATTTGTTTTGTATCGTTTTCTTTTGCTTTTTTCCATTCACCAATCCTGTCTGATAATCAACACTTCCAGTCTCGGGCTATACAAAGGGTCCATTAACAACTTGAAAAAATTATCTCACCCCAACCATGTCTGTACTGTAATATGCCTATAAGTTTTGCAATTGCATTTCCTTCTGATGTCATTGAAGTAATTTAGTCTACATATCGCCAACTAGAAGCAGAAAAAAAAACATAATACCAAATGAACTGATAACCTTACATTTGTATTTCCCGCAAAACTATATAACTAAAGGAACATGTAACTTTAAAGGAACAACCTTATTCCTATTTTTCCATCTAATGTTTTAATTACCAAAATTTGCTAATTTTCAACCATGTCACGAAAACTTTCTAAAATAAGTTGAAAATTTATTTTGACACAAAGGAGGGGCAATACATAGAACAAAAACATTTTCACAACTAATACATATGCCTGCTTAATATCGCAGAATATCGATTCTATTAAAAAGCTTCTGAAACTATGTATCATCTCACAAAAATCAGATTATAAATACTATACAAAACGTATGAAGATTTTACATTCTTATATTCGTAAGAATTAATTCTTTGAATTGCTTATTAGCTGTTAATATACAACAGGTAATTTATGATTATGAATTGATAATCACTGAACTGAGTGCTCAAATTGCTCCTTATGGTGCATTTTCATTATTTGAAGGATTGATCTTCTCGGAAAAATTTCCAATCTGTTTAAGTACATTTGCTTACTCGCCTGAATAGAAATATATACAACAGATTTGCATTATACTCAGACCGATCCACAAAAATATCCCAAAGAATATTTCCATCTCATTTATATTTTGGGAATTCTACTTCTTCAATCTATAGCTTTTTGTTGAACTCTCAGTTTGTATCTTCCTGTTTTCAAATTGAGTCTTTTGTTCTTCATAATAATTTGTTTCATCAACTAATAAATTAAAAATGAGAGCATTGATGAAAATTGTATAATGCACTAATTTGGGTTGGTTCCTTTAACTTTACTGTTATTTTGTACTAATAGTGAAAGGACATTGAGAAAAATAGTCAAGATTTTCATTGGCAGGTTCCCTTAAAATATCACATATGACGTTTCGCTAGAAAAAACGGGATTATTGCTGTAACACTTTTTCCCCTTAACAATGTTCACATTATTCCTTCAATGTATTCCCCCCATGATCCCTACATTGCTCCATTCAAATTTTCCATTGTTCAAAACAGTGTTTCAGGTCATTTTCTGAAATCATGTTCACGGTCTCTGTCGCATTTTCTTTCACAACTTCAACTATTGCAAACCTAGTTCCTTTCAATGCTTCCTTCACTTTCGGGAACATAAAAACCTCGCATGGGGCTAGGTCAGGCAAGTTTGGTAGATGGTTTGGCACAGGGATCCCGAGGTTAGTCAAGAACTAAAAACTTGCCGAGTTTCACTAAATTTTCACGTTAAGGCATTCTATTAAAACGCCTACCTCTTTTGCCTTGGAGCGGCAGGTACACAATCCAACACGAGCGAAGGCTGTGGCATAACCAAGTAGGCTACTGTCGTCACACTGGCTGGAATGTAAAGGGGAGGAGATATCAGGCGACTCCATAATGTGGGGTTTGACCTTGATGCTCACACTTTTTGTCTTACAAAAAGTCAGTCCGTTATTTTCCAGCCATACCTCATAATATCTAAGTTATTAACTGCAGTTAGATTTAATTTATTATCTTTTGACTGTTTTTGTGTAGTGCATTGTTGCAAACATTAGAGAGTTGGAGGCTCCAGCAGCTTGTGCATTTAAAGATACTCTCAATTTGTCAAGGAACACAAGAAATCCAAGTATTGTTGCCATTACTTTTTTTTTTTTTTGACGAGATGCAAAGGAATGCATTTACGCACGTTCCAATGGGGTCTTCATGGGGGTGTGTAGGTCTGAGAACCGGGGACACTAGTTGTCCCAAGCTAGCCCACCTAGCGAACTAAACAGCCTTGCTAGGCGGCTAAGCTGTGTAACCGCTTCCTACCGACTAAACCTCCCTTACCGCTCTTCGCCACCCTGAGACTGGACCCGCAGTTAAGCATTACTCAGCCTCGGGGAGGTGCCTTTGGGTTTGAAAGATCCGGAGTCCCCATGTGTCATCATCCGCCACCCATCCAAGCAAGCTCGGACAAATGATAACTCTGCGGAGGGCTATCCGTCACCCCATCTCCCTCCTCCGGTCTGGTACTTCGCCATATATATATATATTATTATCCTCTGATCTTCTGTTTCTTCTTCTGGTTTCCTGTGATCGTCCTCTTCTTTTGTGAACTTCTTCCGGTTTTCAGGTCTTCTGATTTTTTATTTAATTTTTTTTAATTTATTTAAAATTTTTTTTATTTGTTAATGATTGTGTATTTTTATCTTTTTTTAATTTTATTTGTTTATTATATGTGTGTAACTGTTCACATGTTCATGTGCGTGTTCACGTCGAAGGCTCAGGAGTCCCCATGCGTCCTCATTGCTGCCCATCCCCTCAAGCAGGAACGTGCAGTGTTGCCATTACTTATGTTAGCTGAATTACTAAAAGAATCAGACAAATTCATGTTCTAGAATAACTTTCTTGTGAACTCTATGTAAACCTCATCTTTTTTCAAAGAAGAATCTGTGAGCCAAAGGCCATGTCACATGGCCTCATAACATAACATAAATAGCCCACATAACTTAAAAAGAACACTTATTAATGAATTACAAGAGATTTTGTTTATGAAGAGTATATACATATATATATATATATTATTATTATGATGTGCTTTTAAAATTTTTGTTTTTTATTTACAGATGAGTGGGCCTGTAAATAATACTTTTATTAATGAAGCTCTGCCTCTTATTAAAGATATTAAATTAGAGACTGAACAGGAGAGTGTAGCAGAAACGATATGTTTTTTATTGCCATACGACATGACTGAAACTGATACATCACCTGAGCAAGTAAGTTTTTTTTTGTGTGGTTGGCCAACAGAGGACTATGAAGCAATATTTTGCATTCATTTGTCTTTGTGTTTTCTTTCCTTTTTTTTTCTCCTTCTCTTTGAAATGGAAACTTCTTGATATCTTAAATGGTTTTATGAAATTTATTCTATATTTTACTATCTCCTTCAAATATTTTCATTTCATTTAGAATCTCTGGAATGCATTGATATCTCTTCTTTTTGGTGTAAACATGATAAAAGATTGGTTTTGAGAGCGTGGAATTAGACATTTTTGTCGGTTTCATTGTATTTGTAAATAACTTTATTACTTCTTAATTTCCATTTATATTCTTGTATTCTTCTTGGTCCTACGATTATTTTGAAGTTTTTACGTTATTGGCTTTATTTTATCTGATTCCAAACTGAAGATGCATCTGGTGGCAAACAGGTCCTCTGTTTTGATTACAGATATTTACTACCTTATTTTGGCATCTGCCGAGATATTCTTTTTGTTGAAAATATTTTGTTTTACTTGGTAGGTTTATTTTATTTTTTTCTCATAATTATTTGATTGGCTTTTATCTCAACCATTAATTGGGATTATTTCTCCAATGTATTTATATTTGTTGACTTTACTTTTTCATTTTTTGTTTTTAAGGATCTAAGAGAGTCTTGGGATTTTTATTTTGTAGTCCTTTTTAAAGGATTTCATATATCATAGGTAAGAGTGAAATCCTTTTGTAGTTATTCACTTCTATTTTATCTCAAATATTTGAGTAGTGGATGTATTAATACATTCTTCCAGTATTGTGGAATTTTTTTTTTCAGATTTCCATATCCCTTGTACTAATTTTTTCAGTTTTTTCTTTGGTGTTTGAGTGATCCTTTCTGTAATTCTGCTGCAATCAAGCCATCACCTGCTGCAACCTTGTTTATTTTCTGGATAGTTTTGTTTATTTTTATTTCATTAGGTGGTTTGGATTTTGGAATTGAAATCTTGCCTCGGGTTCTTGTTAGTTTAATAATTTTTTGAAGGTGTTGATTGAGTTTTTCCAAAGCCTTTGTTGTTATGGCGTAATTTTCCATTTTTGTCTTAAAACTGCGATTCCCAACCTGTGGTACGTGTACCCCTTGGGGTATGCAGGGTCCTATTGGGGGATACGTGAAAATTATTTTGGTAATGGTGGAAATTCTGAGAAGTTAAAACAGTTAACTTGTATAAACATTATTATAATGTATTATGTCTACAATACTGTAGTTTACGCTTTATATACCGATGGTTGCACTGTCTATTATTTTTTTTTTTAACTTCAGTAAGGATTATACTGCAATATTTTTTTTAGGGATTGTTATTATTTTGTAGTTACAGGGTTTTGCAATGAATTTCAACAAAATTGATCTGATTATCGATAAATTATGTTTAAAATAATAGTTTAAAGTTTAAATAAAATAATAAATAAAAGTTTAAGTTTTAAAGTTCTGAAATTAATATAAATAGGCTTGTTTTTTAATGTATCAAATCAAAAATCAAATCATTTTTTCAAAATTCATTGCAAAACCGTGTACCACCAACTGTTATATAAATATCCTTGAAAACAATAAATAATAATAAAATGCTAAAAAAATAATTAAATTTTGTTAATGTACATAAAGGGACTCCTACAGTAACTTTCTATAAATCACAAGTTTTTAGAGACAGTACTAGGTATATTTCAAAGTTAAGATTGACAATAGATAGACCTTAAGAGGAACGAGACACATCTTTAGGAGTAGGTAAGGAGTTATCAGGGGAGGGGTAGTCGTAAATGAAAAGTTTTATTAAAGGGTATGGAAACAAAAAAAGATTGTCTTAAAACAAACTTTGCACTGTCTTAAAACAAAGACTGGGTGATTGGTGTTTGGTAAATGTTAAACTTTTCAAATAGAGAGCATGAATAGCCATTGAAACATATTAGCGATACTTAATCTATTATTGTAAATTTCAAGTTACTTTACACAGTAAAGATACCCTTGTTATAGTTGATCTATGAGAATAGATTGAACATATGCAGTTAAACTGAATACCCAGTTTAACTGGATATTCATTATATTTATTAATTTTAATAAATATAATATAATTATGAATACAAATACAAATTGTATGTTAAAAAGATTTTTAATAACAACAAAGAAGAAAATTATACATAGAACAGTAATAGCATATAGTAAAAAAATTTTTTTTTCTTCAGTCATTTGACTGGTTTGATGCAGCTCTCGAAGATTCCCTATCCAGTGCCAGTCGTTTCATTTCAGTATACCCTGTACATCATAACTGTCGCTGCATTGTTAATGTGTGTGGGGTGAGTGAATTAGAAATACATTTTTTTTTAATTTTATAACATACTTATTAACTTAAATCATAAACATATTTACTTTGAAGCATTCATTTTTTTTTTTATTATAGCAAGAACATTTAGTACAACTGGAAGAGAAATCGTTGGATATTGTTGATGGTGATATTGAAAAAGATCCTTTAGCAATTGAAGAGACCAACTTGGTTAAATCAGAAAATATTAAAGATGAAAATGAAGGGGTAAGGATATTAGATTTTACATACAGTAGAACGGAAATTATATAGATTGACCTTTACAAGGGCAAAGCTGGATATTTGGAAAGGATAATTTAAAAAACACGTGTCTTATGTACTGTGCATGTCATTCTAATACTTAATGGGTAACATGCTAAGGGGAAAAAGTATAAAAATGTATTTCAGTAACATTAAATTAAAATATTGTGTATATGCACAGTGTTAGAAAAAAAACCCTGTAATATGGTTCAAAAAATGAAATTTGTAGAAACTAGCTTTTATAATTAGTTAAACAAAGACAAAAACATGTATGTATTTTTAAATCTAAATATCTTAGCTTAATATTAAATATATTTAACCTAAATCAATTATAAAATGTCAGTTAAAAAATCCAGGAAAATAAATTTTTATAAAACAAGTTTTTTTTTGAAGAAAAATTTAATTTGAATACAGTAAATTTTTCAAATAATGTATTTGTTGGTTTTTTTAAAATTACTTATCTGAATTAAGCAGCCCAGTTAGCTGGACATGTGGAGAATTGGTGCCAGACATTGTTAAATTTCACAATTATTAACCCAATATATAAATTTTGGATTACCTGCAATTTATTTCTTAATTTGTGTTTGTGTGGGTGCGTGCGTGCACGCACGTGTGTGTATGAACCCATCAATATAAAATCATAAGTACTTAAGAAAATTATCAATCATAAGCTGGAATAGCTCTTGGAAGATATTTAACAGTAAGTTGTGAGTAAGCTCGTGTGTGGTAAGAACTCCCATTGTTGCGCCATATTGATTGTGAGTTTTTGTGTTATCTTATTATTCACAGTGTTAGTCCTTGATAAGATGAGTAATTTAATGTATAATTTATAAAAATTGGTATGTTTGTTAGAAGATATTGTGATTTTTTAGTAAAAACCATGTGGTGTGAAAAGCACAATATTAGTTTTTAAGTTAAATAGGGTAGTTTTTCAGTAAAAATACAATAATAATAATAAGTGCAGTGATTAGTTATTTTAACATTTAAACTAGTTTTGGCAATGTAGTATTAGTTTTTAACAATTAAGTCTGTCACGTGCTTAATTTAGCTAGTAGCTCCTTCCACTAGGCTTGGTAGCTTTTTACTTTATGAGATGGGCTAATAACAAATATTAAAGTTAGTGTAGCAAGAAGTATACCAGACTAGTACTAACATTCATTTAATCATTCTCTTTGGACTTCAAGCCAAAAAATCTGGTATTCAAATTATTTCAAATTGGACTTAAAATTTTTTCTAAGTTGACAAGAATATTTTAAACAGGGTGCAACAAGGTGAAGAGGGAACGTACAGACCATTGTGTTTGTTAAACACAATATGGAAGCTGTACAAAAAGCTCCTGTGCGACTTAGATTAGAGCTTGCAGAGTCTGGGGGCTTCTCACTGAATCAGAATAGGTTCATGAGGGGAAGTTCAACTATCGATGTGGTGAGACATGTGGTGGATTGTACACGGAACACAGCTGCAGGGACATGGAGAATGCAACAGATCCCTCTAGTGAGCTGTCTGGACATTAGAAATGCTTTCAACAGCAAACAATGGGGGGTGGTAATGGAGTCGCTGATTGCTAAAGGTTGTAATTCCCAAGAGATATTGAAGCTGTCCCATACGTTGACATTCTAGCGCTGCTGGTTGCCCGAAGACTGTAGATGAGTTGGAAGCAAATGAGCTGATTGAACTGGTCAGAGAGGGGTCTGAGCTTGGCTCTACAGAAGACGATGGTTTGTCGCAGAAGATTGAGAGAACTTATAGTCAATAGGGAAGGCATGAGGGTTTCCATGTTAAGACAAGCCAAATATTTCGGCATCTCTCTGGCCTATTCAGTTACCATCTAGAGGAGGCCACCTGCAAAACTGAACAAACCTTCGATGTGTTAGCATGACTGATGAGTATCAGCGTAGACCACCAGCTAAAAAGAGAAGACTTTTCCTCTTGGCTAACACTAAAATGCTGGTGTGGGCTGAGGCACTAGACAGGGTCAAGAAAGAAGTAAAACGGTTTCACTGCTGTGGAAGGCTTCAGTATGCGCCCTCCGCATATTGCATGATTTCCTGTGATGCGGTGGAGGTCGTTGCCATTGTTCAATTAATATTTCATGTTCTTGTGTAATTGTTTGTAGAGTTTTTTTGTCTTTTGTATGTTATTCTTGTTTTGTATCATAAACGCATACCAAACACACTTCTATGATGCCCTAATACAAGAGTTAGAGACATTAGGCCAATGGTCTCAAACAAGGTTGTTGGACTACACACAAAAGGTGGGATTTTCGGGAAATTTAATTTAAAAAAAAAACTGTAAAGTGAAAAAAAATACCACATGATTGGTTAAATTGTTGCGACGATTAGCGCGAGGGAGACAGCCCAATGGCTGAGGATGCTTTGGTCTAGGACACACGCAGGGGTTTTCTGAATCGGGTAGTTACGAGACGCATAGGAGATCCTCAAGGTTTGAGAGGACTGATGGGTGGGACAGGTTCATGCAACATGTACCTGATTGCATGTAGATAGAAATGGGAAGGGTGTCTCCCCAGTGGAGCTATCCATCACCATCCAGAAGCAAGGGTCAGAGTGCGCCTTGATTAGACTGGGGAGACCTTGACGGGAACTGCTCCAGGAGAGGAACATAGACAGGTATGGCAGACTCTCCTGTCACAATACTGCATGGTGACTGAATAATACCTAACAGTGTGTTAGTTGCCTCAGGGGTGTTTAAGTATTAATCCAGTATTATAAATGTCCAGTCAGCCTAAATATACTTAACATAGTAACGATAGCCTTAGTATAGGTACCTATGAGAATCTATTAAACTTACGCAATTAAATAATTCATTAAGAAATGTAATATAATAATTGCTATTAATGCAGATAATACACTAAAAAGATTTTTAATACCAACACAGAAGAAAAAGATACAGAGAACAGTAATAGCATATACAAAATAAAATGTAAATGCAGTGCAACATAAGTAGAACAAACAGGAATAAAACTAAAATTAAGATAAAACAAATGCATGTGATCTTTCAATAATCAAAAAAATAGATTCTAATTTTGCAATGTATTTAATAAAAGCCTTTACCCCAATGAAAAATGGAAATAAATTTAATATAAATGAGGAGAATTAACATAAATTATTTGACTGTATAAGGTTACAGATGTAGAATAATCAGTAAGGTTAGTAGCATCACTTTTAACATTTAAATTTTGATGAGAATATGTAACAGAAAAAACATTTTATAAGTTTTCTCACAGAGAACTTGGCATATTAAAGTTGCTTAATAATAATTTAACTGTGGCGGCACTTTTTGTGTGTGTAGTAAGTGAATTAAGAGATACACTTTATCTTTATTTTATAAATTATACAAATAATCATAAACATATTTACTTTGAAGTATTTATATTTTGTTTTTTATTACAGGAAGTAGATTTACTACAACTGAAAGAGGAACCGGTGGATGTCAAAGAGAAAGATCCTTTAGCAATTGAAGAGACCAACTTGGTTAAATCAGAAAACTTAAAAATTGATAATGAAGGGGTAAGAGTATTAGATTTTAGATTTAGCATACAATGGAACACCAATTACCCAGATGGACCTTTACACAGCCAAAGCTGGTTGATTGGAAAGAATTATTTAAAAAACAATCATCATATATAATGTACACATTATTCTAATATTTAATCGGCAACGCGCTAAGGAAAAAAGTAAATAAAATAAACATATTTGTGTAATATTAAAGTAAAAGTGTTGTGTAGAAATTTTCTTTTATAATTAATTTATCAAGTACCTAATTATACATAATGTTTTTGCTAAATTTATTACAAAAAGTCAGTTAAAAAGTCTTTCAGGAGCAAAGATTTATTTTAGTAGCGTTTAGATTTTTCAAATAATGTATTAGTTTTTTAAATTACCTAGTCTTGAGTTTAAGTAGTTCAGTTAGTTAAACATCTGGAAAATTGGTGTCCTACTGTGTTTACTTCACATTATTACCTTCACCTTATATGTAAATTTTGGATTATATACAGTTTACGAGGTGTGTTCAAAAAGTAAGGTGACTTTCCAAATCTTGCGGGCAATGTACATTCTATTATCAATTTTTTTATTTTGTTATGTTGGTACATTCATCTCCAACATATGTCCACAATTTCAGTTATATAGCATGTTTAGTTTGTTTGTGAGAGGCATAAAGGTTAGAGGTGTTTTGCGTGCTCAGCGATTTTCTGCTATCGAAAAAAATGGATCAAAGAAATGCATCAAATTTTGCATAAAAAATTTAATTAAGTGCTCCAAAACACTTAAAATGTTGACACTGGCATACGGTGCAACTGTTCTGAGTAAGAAAAATGTTTACAAGTGGTACAAGCTCTTCCAAGATGTTCGAGAAGATGCCAATGACGAACCTCGCTCTGGACGCCCAAGCACATCAACAACAGAAAACATTAAAGCAGTGAAGAAAATTGTATTGGAAATTCGTTGATTCACTATCAGAGAAGTTGCTGAGGATTTGGCGTATCGGTTGGCTCATGCCATGAAATTTTTTTGAACGTTTTGGGCATGAGACGTGTCAACAAAGTTTGTTCTGAAACTGCTTAATTTTGACCAGAAGAACCGTCACATGAGCATCGCTCAAGAGCTGTTGAATGACGTCAATGATGATC
>JAAAKQ030481034.1:0-22404 GCA_010016005.3 Zanna intricata
AGTTATAAATTTATTTTGTGGACTTCAATATATTTGGGGAGTTATAATAACTTTTATTAAAACCTTGTACTACAACATCTTATCCTAATTTATAAGAGTCTGACAACTCAAAGAAAAAAATTAGGTGATCTGAAATTTGTTTTAAGTACAGGTAAAATTCATGTTTTAATTCGTACAAATCATTGTCAAAATATTTTGACAATGTTATAACTTGGAATTTGCATACAGCAAAAAAATTAAAATAATAAAAAATAAATCCGTCACATTATGAATTTTTTTTTACAATTATTAGATACAAATCTTTCTCCTAAAGAGTGAAAAAAATTTATATAACACAGTATATTGTGACATAGTAACAGTAACTTTCTGAAATAACACTACAGCTAATCCTATTATAGTGTCATTTTAGAGCTAAATATGAACTTGATTTTATGAGCATAGCATGATTTACAGAGAAATCACTGCTTAATTTCTATCCTAATAGATGTAATATTTTTGTGGAAATAAACAATTTTCGTTAGTGATTTGGTCTTGAATCACAACACTTATAAACTCTAGTTTCTAGAGTATTTAACTCTAGTTTGTACGATATACAATTACAAAAGCTTAAACTTATTTGTCTATTTGTACAACAGCCTGACAGCTCGAGGCTCGATCAGACGAGCATAAATTTTAACTTTAATGGCACTTTATCACAAATTTATTTTAGGGTTCTAATTTAGTCGAGAGTTCTAAGGTTCAAGTCCTAGTAAAGATAAAAATTTTTATACGGATTTGAATACTAGATCGTGGATACCGATGTTCTTTGGTAGTTGGGTTTCAATTAACCACTTCTCAGGAGTGGTCGACCTGAGATTGTACAGACTACACTTCATTCACATTCATACACATCATCCTCATTAATCCTCTGAAGTAGTAGCCTCCGGAACTACCTTACGGTAGTAGCTGAAGTAGTACTTCATCACTTTTATTAGTTCGGAGACTACTACTTCACTATCAAATAACATAACAGATAGGCTATCTTTCGTTTAGCCTCCGGAACTACCGTAAGGTAGGCTAAACAGATAAAGAGAGGGTTCTAATTAACAAGACAATTGTCAAGCAATCTAAAAGTGTAACAATCTACAAGAACATTCGATACATGAACAAGGAACGCAGCTAACTACGTGAACCAAATAAAGAAAGCTACACTCTATATGTGGAGATCTTCGAATTTGTACGAATCATATAAATAAAAAAAATATTTATGAATTTATGTAGTTTCCAACTAAATATGGAACTAATAACGCAACTAATTTTTTTACTCTTTTTTTTCTACTTCGAAAATAAAAATTAGAAATTATTTTTTTAATATATCTCAAGACAGAATTTAATAAAATTTATAGTTCTGTTGGTTTATTATCACTGATTTTTTTATTTTTATTTTTTTTTAATATTAAAACCTACTCTTTCCAAATATTTACGTCATACAGTCTTCAGAATTCAGGTATTAGAAATAATAATACCATTAACCTGAAATTAAAAACACTAAATAGGTTTTAAGTTTTGTTTTCTTGGCGAATATTCAATTTTATGTTGGTTTACCTTTGCTTATTATATTTCTAAATAAAATTTGATTGCACAAGTAATAATAATAAAATCAGGTCATTAATAAGTCTATAGAAAAAAAGAATGTCAAAAAACACGTTGCCTTAATTTGTACAGTATTCATTAATGCAGTCTTTAGAAAATGCACATGACTGGTTTATATATTATTAAAAGCAGTGTACTATTCGAAAGAGTGAAGCTGTGACAGGAAAAAAAGAATCGTACAACTAGTAAGCTTCCAGGTATAGTTTACTATTCAGGAAAGAAAACTTGAAAAGGAAAATTAATACGGCGTAGAATGAAAGCAGCCTGATGGAAACGCGCTAAATAAAGAGAAAAAATGAAAGTTTCATCGCGTGAAAGCCTTTTTGGGGGGTTTAAACAAAAGAGTGTAATAAGAAGCCTATATACCCTACGGTTTATGCACACCCAGATCACCAAACAGGTTAAATGACACGGCGTATTATTTAACATTAGTAAATATTAATAAAAAAAAAAAGATAAAAAAAAAGAAGAAAACTATGCAAGCAACTTTACACTACATATATTTCTAACAATCTTTTTCAAAAAATTACCTCGGCTTTCTTTAATTAATTGCACATCAGGAAAAATCAGTACAAGCTGATCTGTGTTATTTTTTGATTAATTATACAATTTAAATTTTATCTACAGGCTAGTAACCAGTTGATTATTTTGTTTGTCATGGTAGAAATAAAATATTATATCACCTGGGAAATCGAACTCAGAAGTAATTAAGTCAGCACGAAGCTATTGATTAGTTTTCGTATTCCCATGGATTTTTCTGTACTTCCTTATTATTTACATGTGTTTTGTAAAACAGTTATAAATAGTTTTTTCGCCTAACGTTTGGTCGAATAGACATAAGATCGAATGTATTGCAAAAAATATTGTACTTTTACAAACTTTTTAAATTTTTTATTATTTTGAAGAACTAATAATAACTAATAACTCTAAATAATAACTAATAACTCTCTTAAGTAATATTTATCTGCTTATTCGTTCTTCATCAACATACAGTCTTTTTTTCTTTTCGTTCATTCAGTATGAATTTCTGAATTTTCTATTCTAATATTAAAACATAAACTGCAAATGATCGGGTAATTTTGTCCCTGGATATTAGAACTGCAGAAATTCAAATTAATTTTTGAAAATATTACCTGAAGAAACGGATTTACAAATTTATTTTCAAAAAAATTTAATTTATCGCAAGTATTAAAAATATACCAAAGACTTTAAATACCAAATATGGAAAAATTAATAAAGTGAATAAATTTAAATATCTAGGTGAAATAATTAAACCCAACGCTTTAGATAAAGAATCGAATGAAGTTAAAGCTAGTAAAACGGATCTTGCATATCACTTAACAAAGCATTAATACAATGAAAAATCAATTCCCAGAAAAACAAAAATTAGGCATTATAATATAATTATTAGACTGAATGTTTGTGTAAACATCATACTTATGTATTATTCATACATAAGTATGAATAATAAGTTGGGCAAAATTAAAGAGCTAGAGAAGAAAGAGAGGAAAATATTAGTACTATTTAAAATTGAATAGAGTAAATGGAAGATTAAAAAAAATTAAGAGCTTTACAGATTTAATGACGGACTTTCAGATGTTGTAAGGAAAAGAAGACTAATGTTTTATAGATGGATATATTTTCAAAATGGAAGAAAAAATAAACGAATTTTTAATTTTATCTATAATCAGAAAACTAAAATCTCCTGGTTTAATGTAACATGAAAGGATATAAGAGAATTAAATATCACGGAAGAAATAATCTTAAATAGAAATTAATTTAGAACAATTTTTTTTTTGGAAAACAAGGGTTTCCAGAAAAAAACTGAAAAAGAAATATAATTAAAGATGGGATGAAGAGAGAGAGAGAGCGAAAACACGGAAAAAACGAAGAAATATTGGAAAGAAAGAAAATAAAAAACCCGATTAAAATACTTACTGTGGTCCTTACTTCAAGAAGAAGAAGAAAACTTCATTTATCGATTATCCGCCCGTTTTCTGTGGCACAATGTTAGCGTCTCGGCCTTTCATCAGGAGGTCCAGTGTTTGAATCCCGGTCAGGCATGGCAAGGCATTCTTCATAAGCTACAGATTTACATTTTTACACATTACCGCGTACAAGCTTCTTCGTAAGCTTCTGTAGATTCATCAGTCAATAAATAAAAATAAAAATTTGGTAATTCTTGAACTATGATTTCCGATAATTTGATTGAGAAAATTTTGTTCTGAATCCGAGATAGATGAAATTAAAATAAAAGATTTTTTATCACTCATCCCGTATTTTTCAGCATAAAGAAACATCCAACCCGAATATAAACTGTTCATACGTATATCCAATTTCAGTAGAATGATATTGACTCGATTGCCAGATTTACAATCATTCAAATTATGTAGCAGACACAATTTGTAATAAAAATTTGTCATAGTAACCCTTAATTAATATCCAAATTGAAATTCGAAGTAATGTTTTATTTGAGAAAATAATTTTAACCCTTAAATAAAAAAAAGGTTTCATATTGTAACTTAGAGTTGATTTTTCATAATCCATCAGGTAGAAAATTAAACGAATGATTTTAGAGAACAAAATTAAAACGAATACATCCATTGGCGAATTAAATGTGTATGTAAAAATACATCGAGTTAATATGAATACTCCGCAGGTAACATTTTCTGTCTTAGGCAGTATATTTTATAAACCACGTAAAATTATTTTTTATCTTAAAATCCCGATAATTAAACCAACATACAAAAACGAAGAGGTTTTAATTTCGATACACAGTATCATATATACATAGTTTTTTTTTTTATGTTCATCCTCACTCTACACAAAATAAACATACTGATTGCTTTTTAAAATTTTTTCTTTGGAATTTATTTTGATAATCCTGTTGTGTTCTATTTTTCACATAATAGGTAAAAAAAAAAAAAAAAAAAAAAATATATCTTTGTAAGATCTATTTTAAATATTTTTGATGAGTAATACTTGATACTTTAATGTTATTCTAATACTGAAAATACTTTCGTCGGAAAATTCCTCAAAATTAATTACAAAATATGAGGTAAAAAAAAACCCTATATATTCCCGGATTTCAGAAACATTAACTCACACTATCATCGTTCTACTTTTGCATTCTTTTCATTATTTTTTTAAGATGCAGTTTCACGATTTTACATTTTTTGAGAACAGATTTTTTCATATGGACAATTTTTTTTTTACATTTTAAATAAAAAATACAGCAATAAAAGATAAAACGAAATTAATTTTAAAAAAAAAACCTAAAAAAATTTGTAAGACTTATTTAAAGTCGGGATGATTAATAATAAATATTATTTTTTTGAGATCGGAATATAAAGATTAATTGTAAAAGTATTAATTTTTAAGACTCGACCTCTGTGACTGAGCAGATAAGACTCAGAATTTCGTGCCGAAGTCCCGGGTTCGAATCCCGGTCAGGTATAGCATCTTTTCATATGCTACCAATTTTCACCGGTTAATGATCATAGTTAATGATGGCCGCTCTCATAACAAAAAATAAATAAAAATAAATCGTTTTTTTATCATCAATATTAATTTTAAGAAGAATTTTTTCTTAAACATTCCCTTAAAATAATTTATCAAAAAAAAAAAAATTCTGAAGTTTTTTATAATATTTATTTTTTATAATATACCTAGTTAATATTCATGATTAACGATTTTTAAATCGGATACGATAAGATTCATTACAGATCTTTTCTTTTTTGAAATACATGAAATAATATGTTAAATTCTTGTTTGGAATCGAATCCAAAATCAGTTGAATAGGAAGCATATCATTACATTAATTTTTTCAACAAATCTTATATTTTATTAAACGAACTTTTAATTATTTTAGTTCATTTTTATGTTGTCCAAGTTGAAAACTACAAAACAGGAAGAAAAAAAAAACAAATGAATAAATGGTAATTCATTTTTTATTATCCAAACTAGAATATTCCTTACTTTGAATTTTCATACGACTAAAATACTTCTATAAAAATAAAAGCGTAACCTATGAATCTGCCTATCGATCGGCCTTTTATATTTTATTACTTCCCGAAACACCGATAAAACTTACAATACAAAATGTCAACGCTGGTTATAAAATTACAGCTAAAGAAAGAAAAATCTATACTTCTGTTTTTTTCTACATTTGCTTTTTCTTCTTATCAATATGATTCTGTAAATTTACATATCCATAATAAATTTGTTATCTAAAATTACGTTTCATCCTATTGAAAGAAGACTATAGTTTAATTCTCTTTTTTCTTGTCATTTGATCAGTTATATACGTATATATATAGGCTTTATACCTTGACGTTTTTAATTTTATTTCATCATGTTAAGCAGCTAAATATTTCGGCCTTTGAAAAGAACTTTAGTTTGTATGATTTCGTTTTTATTTTTAATAAATTCCTAACAATCTGAAAGATCTTACAGAATAAAGAACTTACTGAATATTAAATTAAAATATTTTTCTTCTTATAGAAACAAAAATAATAAGTGAGTTTTTGAATAAATCTAAAAATGAGATAAACCTGAAATTTCTGCAACTCATTTATCTATACTTAATAAGTATTTTAGCCGGCCTCCATGGCGCGAGTGGTAGCGCCTCAGCCTTTCATCCGGAGGTCCCGGGTTCGAATCGCTGTCAGGCATGGCATTTTTCACACACTCTACAATTCATTCATCTCATCCTCTGAAGATATACCTAACGGTGGTTCCGAAGATTAAAAAAAAATTAAAAAATAAGTATTTCAAATATTTGCGCTCGTAATACTACTATTTCAAATAAATATTATTTTTACTTTCCTGGCACCGTAGCTCTAGAACTAGGCTTCAAAAAGAAAAGTATGTTAATCAGTCAAAAAATGAGTTATGTGTATTTTTTCATTCTTTGATGTTTCATAACTAAGGGATCCCCCCCCCAAAAAAAAGTGAGGAGATGGTAATGTTTGAATGTAAGTGTTTGAAACTTCATAACTTTTGACTGGATAAATCGATTTTGATGAAATTTTGAATAGATTTATGTACATGAGTAATTCGATGGTAAAATTTTGTGGTTAATATCTCTAAGGATTAGATAGGTTTTTGGAGGCAATTTTCTCAAAATTGTATAAACATTATCCCACTTTATATTAAGCTCAATGCAAGCGTGAATTCTTATCTTACCATCTTTTAAAAAATATTTTACCCCAAATATTGAAAAAAGTTTATCTTTTTATTTATTGCATATTTTTTAATCAAATTTCTTTTAATATCTTCCTAGGCATAGTAGTAAAACAAATAACCCAAAAAATATTTTGGAGCCAATATTGGAGGGAGGGAAGCCGATCAAAGTTTAAAAAAAATCGATTTGTTAAATCTTTGTTTGATTTATTTAAACTTTTATATTAAACAATAAACTTTTAGTAATAATATTACAATAAAATTTCTTCAAAATTCAACTCCTACCCTCAAAAAATAAATCTTAGGTAACTTTTTATTGGTTGTAAATTTTTCAGTGGAAGTTGTTTTAGTTGTATCCATTTAACACAGTTATCGTAGAAAAAAAAACATGGAAGGTGATTTTGAAGATGGGGAGCAAAAAAAAATTGAAGTACAGATTTAAAAAAAATTTTTTGGTTTATTTAAATATAAATAATTTTATAATAAAATTTTAACATAAATTACTCAGCCCCCCCCCCAAAAAAAAATCTTAGGTAACGTTTAATTTATCATTATTTTTTCATTATGTAAGAATAAATAAACAATGTCAGGAAAGAATAAATTTTTTTTTGCATTAATATGGGTTACAAACACTTCTCTTTTTTAGTTTATTTTACATTTTCTAACCACTGCTTTGATAGATATTTTTCTATAGCTACAATTTATTTTTCCAGGCAGATGATAGAGCATTTCAGTTTTTATCCATCTAATAATACATTCTCCCATTCACCACTTGTCTTACTTAATGAAATAAATTATGTTCTAAGATGAATTAAGAATTATTTATTTTCAGAGTATTCTACTTTTCCGTTCTAGGATATTACTTTAAAATTATTATACAAACATATTTTTTATTTTGTTTTGTTTCATTAATTTACAATAGATTGAACCTTTATTACAGTTTTAGTTAGTCTTGCCAAATTTTATCCAACCATTAATGAAATTATCCTTTTTACTAAACCCCAACTAATAAATAACTTTAATAAGTTGTTACAAGTTTTGTTAAACAATTCATTCTCCACCAAGTAATTATTTCCCTTCTATAAATTAATTAATCGTGAAAAACTCTTCCACAACATGTATTCTTCAATTCGTATTAAAATCCTTTATTTTATGTATATTATTAAAATAACTGATTTTCAAAATTTCTACGCAATACTTAATTACTAAACATCTAATTTTGCCTTTCTGGTTTCCCTGCTGCCCAGATTACGTTGTTATAAAACCTTTCATTTTATACTAATATTTCTAAGAATTTCTTTATAATTATAAAAATTATTTAATTAAAATAAAGTATGAAATAACAGGTACATTATTTCATCATATCTAAAATCTATTGTTAAGTTAATCAATAAATAAATCTGTACTGCTCCTCGGACAAAATAAAGGAACTTTCCTAGCATTTGCTTGTTTGGATCAAATAAACTAAGTCCATATTAATTATTTAAAATATAAATACATGAAATAATTTTAAGGTAAATACTAAAGTTATTAAATATAGAAAAAATAATTATAAACTAAATTACAATTCAGAAGGTGTGATGATAATTATTTGAGTACATTTTTATTTACAAGTTTGAGATGCAGAAAATTCAGAGTTTTCATTTCTTAATTAGTATCGTTCAAAACTCATCAAAATCGTTTAAGTAAAATAAAATTATTTAGTTTTATTTTAAATTGCAGAGAATATATTTTAAAAAGTTTGTAAGTAATTAAAAATAAGCAATGGAAAAAGATCTAAGTTTCATGAGAACAGTACGGTTGTATGGTATGAGATCGAAATTGTTATATTTAGAAATAATTGATTATTATCATATATTTTTTTAAGAAGGTAGCACATTTGTAAAAATAAACTTTTGGGTAGGTTAATATATATTTTTTAATAAATATCTGTAACCATGATTCATATTTACCGGATGCAAACAATGAGCTGCCAGCCGATTTTTGTAACTTGAAAACTCGTTAAGATTTATAAAAGGAATCCCACGAATGATTGATGATCTTTTCTATACCATTCTGCATAAATATTTAAAGAATTATTATTTTTTAATTCCTAAATATAATATCAGAAAATTCCTGAATAAATCGTATTATATACAATATTGTCTTGGATTTTTCCGTATAGAGCAATTTCATTACTAATGTAAAAAATAAAAACAAAGGTGTGGTGTTTGTTCTTATATTTTTACAATTCAGCCTATTACATATAATTTTTCACAAAAAATGTAACAAATTTACATAAATGTTTAGCAGTTGAAAATAAAGAAAATATTTATATAATATAGGTTCGGAAACGCTTCGTTAGCGAGTGTCGGCTAGCGAAAGATTTCGTCCTGATTTCTCTAATTACGGGTAAAATTAAGCTAGGCTTTAATTCTCGGGATTCACATTAAGGGATAAATTTGATAATGATTGGGTAAAAATTAGAAAAATGGATAATAAATAAATAAATAAAACTTTTAAATAAAACTAGTAGGGAATTTTGTACTGAGTAAAGTGGTATGAATAAAAAGTCACAGAATTTAAATACAAACGTAAGAATTTCGAAGTTTATTAAAATCAAAACATATCAAAATGCAGTAAGTTTATCTAGGTATAAAATGAAACAAAAATTCCAATATTATAAAAGATTTAAATATTCCCCTTAATTTGGATCCCACTAGTTACAGTCTGATTAATTTTACCGAACACTCAGAAATTTTTTGCCAGCCGACACTCACTAACGAATCGTTTCCGAAACTATATTTATATGAACTTTCTTCTTTCACCTGCAGAGCTTGTTCAGAAAGTCTGTTACATTCTTCCTGAAACATTGTGTGTTAAGTTTCTGTTAATGAGGTAATAACTTTTGGTAAACATTTGTAATCATAACAAAATAAATTATTTTTTATGAATTTTTTCTTTATATATTTCAAGTTACATTCCTCTTAGAGTACGTAACATACTCTCGCGCGCACATGTACTCATAGGAATTTTGTAATACAGAATGTTTGCTAATCAGGAAAATTTTTTAACAATATATTTTTTTATATAAAGAAAGCATAAAAACAGAATAATTTTTATGGACATACTTGTTCAACAAGTGCATTTTAAACTCAGACAGATATTCTTAAACTCAGATACTTCTTACATTAAATAAGAAGTTGATTAAATCAATTTTATAAAAAGGAAAGCTTTGTTTGTTGCAGATGTTACGAAATATTGTTAATAAAAATAGCAGAAAATACCGATTTTTTTTTTTTAACTATGAATCATAGTTAAATAAAATATTTTATTTAAATAAAATAGCTTTTTTTTAAAAAAATAAACTGTTATTTTTCAGTTAAAGAATAATTATCAAATCTAACCAAACATTATTGTAAAAGTAAAAACTTTTTTCTTTTTAGTTAAAAAATAAATAAAACTAATGAAACTATTAGTTTTATCATTTATTTCACTTTTACAACAAAATAAAATTAAAATAGTTTTCTGGTGAATGAATGCTAATACCAGATCTAAATCTATACACGTAAAACAATTTATTTTTTTACAGTTATGATTTAACGTATTTAAAAAAATATATATATTCGAGATATAAATAACATATTTTTTATAAGTTATATATATTTTACAGATGAAACCGTAACATTTAACGAAGAAAGAATGAATAATTATGACAGGAAGGGGTAATGCTGTATTAATCAAGTCACATGGAAGTTCAAAGGTTAAGATAGGTACGTACTCGTTGTACGCAAGGATAGCGCGGGTACGTTGGCACAGTTGCTAGTGGCCAAGAAACAGCATGGCGTCAGTTCTATTGATTTCCAAGCCAAACGGCAACAGCAGTAGAAACGAGTACCTGCATGTTTTATGTTGAATTAAACACACGGCCGCTACTGCTGCTATGGCCAAACGCGGTGGAGCCAGCGATATCAACGGTTTCATATCGGTTTGTACAACAAAAAACGAAATATCTTGGCACAAAAATTGCACAATTTTTATTAGTTTTTTGCATATTCACTGCAATAAAAAAATTTACTAATCAACAGTATAGCTTTTGTTTACAAAAACATTCTGTCCTCCGTCTACATAACTTGATTCTTGTAGTTGTGAAAATAAAACATTTTTTTAACTGTCCATACTAATAAATAAAACACAAAAACAAATAAAACTAAGTTATAATTTTAAAAAATACTAAAAATATCAGTTTCATTAAAAAGAAAACTAATACAAATAATAAAAGTGTTTGTATTATGTTGAAATGTTATTGAGGTAAAAATGGGCAATGTATCTGTTACAAGTTACTCTTGTATGATTTAGAGAAGTGTAAGTTATTTAGTTTTTAAATTAAGATTTGTCATGGTTGGTGTGTTATTTTTAATTTTCTGTTATAAATAAAAATGACTGTAACATAATATTGATTGAAATTAACCTTTATAAATAAAATTGTTATTGTTAGCAGTGAACAACAATCTGCAGAAATTAAAATGTTGATATGAAAAAAACAAATTTCCAGTGGTTATTTTCTTTTCTAATAACCTTTCTTTCATTCATTAAGCTTTCTGTTTTAAATTTTGATTAAATAAATATTGACTAAGAATCCAGAACTTTCATACATTTTCAACAAACCTTAATGGAAACAAGAAACTCAAGAAAGATGTGGACTTCATTAACCCAATTCTATTTTTTTAATTATAGATTGTTTAACTTAGCACTATCAATTTGAAACAAGAATATTACACTGATTTTCAGTTTTATTTATTCATTAGCATAATAACTGTGATGAGTCATATGATATTTAAGTCAAACAACTAACCATACCTAAGATTAAATATACTAAATGAATAACCATTTTTCAGCACATTACTTAAGAGGCTAAAAATACTATTAGTGCCTACCATGACCACAAAAATTACAGCTGATTTCATAATCAGATGGCTAGCTACTCATCACCAATTAGATTTAAACAGTCATATTTATTTCTTATGAGTACTCCAGAATTCATCAGATATCCCATGCACCTTACTGGATTAGGGGCCTGTAAACAGCTGCATACCTTATCTTTATTTTTTTTTTTTACCTCCGGAATCATCATTAAGGTATATCGGGATGAGATGAATGAATTGTAGCGTGTGTGAAAAATGCCATACCTAATCGGGATTAGAACCCGGCACCTCCAGGATGAAAAGCCGAGATGCTACCACTCGGGCCATGGAGGCCGGCTGCATCTCTTATGTTGACCATACATGAGACTCATATGTACTCAGAACAATAATTTTCTCAGGTCAAGCAAACTAAGGTATATAAAAATTAAAATCATTTCTTACTATCTTTTTTACTTAATCAAATGTACTGTTTTACATCATTGTTACAAACCAACTGAGAAATTATTTTTTCAGCCTTGTAAATATATTATCATTCACTCCATTACAAAGTTGAAGAATATACATAATACACACCTTACTCTCAAAAAAGAAACTTAAACTGATATGTCTTATATATCATCTTCTGTTATTATATATCACATACGAGTACATTAACAGGTTGGGATAGATATATTAAAAGAATAAAATTCTAGTTATTAAAAATTCTCAGGTAATGAAATACAGACTTTACCTGGATTAACTTTGTAAAAATTGTGATCTAATGTTTCAAAAAGTGAACACTAAGAATTAATAACAGAAAGAAATTACGTATTGTAAACTAATCAATTAAATAACATTCAAAATAACAATACTGGAATAAACGACAACAAAAAACAAAAAAAAAATTTATTAAGAAAAATACAAAACTATCACAAAAATGTTTTCTTAAATTAATCTTTAGATATCTTTGACTACAATTATGATTTGATATAAAATATTGATAAGAAAAAAATCAGAACAAAGCTGTTAAATTTTTGTAATTTATGACAGTATTACTAAACTGAATGAATTTAGTCTGCTGATCAGTGTTTTTATATAACTAGTTAAGCATTTTGAAAAATTAAACCCACAATTTAGGCATGTGTCCTAATTGTCCCCCTGATGTAGGAAGGTACTGTTGTCTAAATTAATTACATATAGCTTAGAGAAAGATAATAGTAAATAACTTAAGGCAGTCTTGTTTTATTCCCCTAACTTTTTCCAGTTTAATTTAATTTTGTTATAATACCTTCAAAAAAATAAATAAATAAAAAGAATATTTTACGTTTGCTTTTTAACTTGAACTTTTACTAATATAAAAACATTCTTTACTAACCAATTATTTTTATCATTGTCCTTACTGAATTTAGAAATTTTTGGATTAATCAAATAAAACCTATTTCAATCAGGAATGGTAATTTTATACAATTAATAAAATCTTCGTTCATTTAGTCAGTGCAGTTAAAAGTATTACTTATAGCATTTTTTTTTTTTTCTTTTTATAACTGATATGTGAAAGGTGATAAGATAGTTACAACATAAAATCAGAATAGAAAAAATAGTGAACTCAGAGCACAAAATTTAGACAAATTTAAATAAAAAAGAAAACTCAGTTCTAAAATAGATGTCATCGATCTCTAGTAAAACAATGGTTAACCTTAATGGTCACAATGACCCAGACAAATTTTTTTTTCAGACTTCATTGTAATTGCAGCAGTATGGTTTGAGAATTGTTAATCTATGGAAATAGTTTATTAAATTTGATTTTTATCTGTCAATGTTTTATCTAATCTTCATTTTTTACATGTGTATGTAGAATGATTGTCCTTCCTTATACTTACAAACATTGAGGATGACTCAGATATTAAAGATATGTCATACCTATTATTAGACAATGTTGTTGCAATCTTCAGTAAAAAATTAATGAAAGAAATAATTTTTAATTTTCCATGACTTAATATATAAAGCGATGCGTTTTAGAGGTATTGTTGAAAATTACATAACTTTAAAAATTACATTACCTTGATTAGGTTTCTGACAACAGATATCAACTATTTTTAAATATTTTTTCCTTCAGAATTTCAAAGTTATTACTCATTAAGAAGATTCATTTCCTTTATTCCAATTTGTCTTTTATGCTTTATAATGGAGTTGGAAATATCACGCTCATATCTTGCAGAATATTTCGGTTAGGAATGGCACAGATCCTATTGAGACGAGTGTATATTACACAATGTAAATTATCTATGTATAAAAATTTGATTTTACATTTAACTTTGATGTATAGGCTAAAAAATTATCATAAACAGATTGAAGAACTGTAACAGAATTTTGCATTATCAGTTTGCTTAAAACAAAATTTATATCTGGCACGACAAATTTTAATTTGTACTGTTAAATTTCTTTTACATATGAAGTGATTATAACTACAGCTTCATGGATATTCAGGTTAGGATATGTTATAAATGAGAATCCAAAAACAATGGCAAAAAAAAAAGTATTGAGGATTAAAATTAACTTGTAAGCCAGATCTTGAACCACATGAAAAAACTACTTCTAACCTGCCGGGGAAAATAACCAACTGCCTTGTGATTGTGACAATCCCAGTTGCCATAAACCCCCCTCCATTCATAGCCCAGATTGACTTTACTGGAGGTCATCTTTTTACTCTCTAAACTTTATAACACAACACAGTCATCAGTTTGGTCTCATGTCAGGATGCCACTAAAGTAAATGCCTTGACAAACATTTCCATCAGTGTATTTACACAACCTAATATTGTCTTCATGTGGTCTCTTCCAACCATGACCATAGCTTATAACCCTTGACTATCAAATTAACCAATTCACGGAAGTTCAATCCCTGCACTTTTCTCTAACACTGAAGGTAGATCATTAGACTGGCAACAGAAACATAATAAGGCACTTTCCCATCTACTGAAGTATTTGCATTGTTATGGAAAATCTTGTATCAGGTCTGGTATAATAAGGTGATTATTAGTTTTTTAAAGATTTTGAAATGCAAACTTCTATTACATTCAAAAAAATATTCTTAATTATGATTGTAAAAATTAAATTTGAAGCCTTAAACTAAGAAAAATAATTGTTTTTTTTTTCTGTGAATATTTTCCTCCTTTTATGTTGTTTCTTAGACCTTTTCCTATTCTAAAAAAAATTTAATCTCTTGCCTTTGGATTTATCATGCAAAGTAATTTGTATGTAATAAAAAATTCTTTTGGCCTATCTATAATTTATTTAACATATTCATCAATTAAAAATTTTATTCAATATTTTACTTGAAAAAATATTGAATACAATAAACTTAAAATAATTAGATGATTTCATGAAAAAAAAACCTAACTAAAATTTAAACAACATTTTTCCTTCAATCATTATCAAACTGGTGTTAAATGAAGGTTTAGTAAGAATAAGGATTAATTTTTAATAAAAATAATTCTTCTTCATTAACTTAATGCAGTTTTTTTAAAATGAAAATTTGGATTAGTTTTCACCTTTATTTTATTTTTATTACTAATTACTATAGACCTTAAAATTTTGAGTTTTTAAAAATAATTGTAAAATAAACTGAAAAACTTTGCAATTCCTTTTACAACCAACAAATAGTAACATACATTACAAGCTAGTTCATTAGCCTTTTCATTTACAAGTTAGTTGCCTTGATAAACACTATTTAGAATTCTTTAATCAAACTATAATAGTGGCACAATGAAATATTCTACGATACAATAATCAAAGAGTGCTTTTATAGAAAGTAGTGTACTAGTAAATAAAGAAAATTAAATTATGAAATTCAATTTTTCATTTTTCTCTTCCTCTTTATAACTGCCATTATTCCCTTCCTGCAACTTTCAATCAAGAAATTGTAGGTTGAGGCAGGTGTACATTCATTTCTTTATTCTTCAAATCTTTTCCCCATCTAGAATATTAACATTCATAAAATTTCTGTTAATTCAAAGTTTTATTTACAGATAAAATATAAAGAACCCTGTTTATTCCTCCATCAGTTCAGTTTCACTTTATTCTATTAAACAAGCCGTTATTCATAACATGCACGATTTCAATGCATGCCAGTATGTATCATCACATGCAAATAAAATTATTCTTTTATGAACTCCATTGAAAATAACTTAGAATAAAAAAATGTTTACACAAAATGTTTTTTATTGAATTATACTAGATATGATCAATCTGTTTTAAGCCTAGTTAAATTCATGATGCTAGAAGTGTTTAAGAAAGCACTTATGTGTATTATATACATGTTGAATAAAAATAAGGTCTAATAATATCTTCAAAATAGTACGGAATATATAATATAAAAGACAAAAAATACCAGATGAAATCTGTAATAAATTTATATACAACACAATAAAGAAACACTGAAGTCAGAATTCAATAAAACACAGTCAAAAGACTATTACAAAACCTTCAAAAATTATTCATAAATTGTGAAGAACTGACAGAACTCCCAAACTTTAACCACCAGCAGCCCGTTAACATCACCAGAAAACATAAACCCTCTCACAATAAAAGAAGTCTATCAAGCACTGCGTGAGATAAAGGATTACAAAGCAGCAAGAGAAGATCAGACTTTTGCTGAAATGTGAGACAAGGAGGAAGATCGAAAAAATTGCCCTTCATCGACAGCATCAACATCTGGATTAAATAACAACTATTATAACATTGGACAACAGTCCTCATCCATCTGCGACACAGAAAAGGGGGCAAAGCAGATCCTAATAATTACAGGGGAATCTCGCTCCTAGACACAACGTAAAATTCTTTCAAGAATTATCCTCAACAGGATTGGTTCATGAGTTGATAAATAAATAGGAGAATACCAGGGAGGTTTTAGACCTTTAAGGAACTGTTTAGACCATATAATGAGTCTTAACCTAATAATGGACTACAACAGGAAAAAGAAACAGAGACATGGTGATAACAATTATAGATTTCAAGAAAGCTTATGACTACATCCACAGAGAATCCCTATTAAAACTTCTAAGATGCCTCAGACTACATACCAAACTAATAAACGTGATAAAACTGACCCTCACAAACACTAAGTCGAAGGTAAAATTCAGAGGTGAGCTCTTGGAACCATTTGAGATCAAAACAGGGCTGCACCAAAATGATGGGCTCTCACTGCTATTATTTAACTCTGCTCTAGAAGTGGTAATGAGGTAATGGCCTAAAACAGTTCCCCACAAAAATAAAAATAGGTGGAAAAATCAAAACAAACTGTCTTGGTTTCATCTACAATTTGGCATTACTAGCAAATGACGTCAATGATTAAATAAATAAATCAAATATATTTACAGAAAGAACTCATAGAAATTTGCAATAAATAATAAAATATTTTGGCCTCAAAAACCAACACAGTTATAAGAAATAAACATAAATGGTAATAAAATCAAAATAGTAACATAATTTAAATACCTCAGAGAAATAACAACAAACAACCTAAACAAAAGAACCTCGATCGAAATAAGAAGGAACAAACTAGCTAAAGCTAAAAAATTAACCTGTTACACTTATAATAAAAAATGCCTATCAATAAATGCAAAACTAAGACACTACAACACAATTATAATACCAGAAACAATCTTCCACCTGAATGAACAAAGAGAGACAAATTACAAAAAATTGAAAGAAGAATTCGAAAAATCTGTATCGATAAAAAGTGTCAGAAAGACGGGCAGTGGTGGATTGTTCCCAATAAAGTCATGTACAAAGAGTCAGAACTCACCACTGATACCATGCTTAAGTGGAGACTAGCATACTTTGGACATATCATGGGGATGTAAAGTTCAAGAAGAAACAGATAGTACAATACAATATTGGATCTAAAAACATCAATAGAGAATGCAGATAGATCAGGGAAATAAGAGCGTATCTGAAGGAAATTGGTGTTACGCCAGAAGACACCACAGATAAAATAAAATTAAACAAGAAAACCAAGAACAAAAACACTTGCTTTACAGTCATTAGAAAAAGTCTCACAACACGAACATATTCAATTTTAGAAATGGCACAAAGATAGAATGTATAAAAAAATACTGGGAGGACCGTAAGGCCCAAACAGTCCATCGAAGAGACTTGGATAATGGACTGACTAAAGTTATCCTGTGCAGTCATAAAAGATAATAATAATATAAAATAAAAATATATAACAAATAAGAATAGTATTTAATATGTAATAATTATCAGAAGTTGGATGTCATAGCATAATCTTTATTCAAAAATATTAACTTATTATAATTAAATTTTTAATATTAAAAATTACTACTATTAAAACTTCAGGTTTCTTTAACTTTTATTTAAAAATACATGAAAAAATAAATAAATTATATTATATTTAACTTTTAGAATGTTACAAAATAAATTGTTGGTAACCATTCAATATGTCTGTTTTTATAAGTAATAGAAATATACAACAATTTATTCAATATTTTGTCAGTTGATGGTGGATGAAAATGGAGAATCAATTAAGGATTAAAAATTCAATAATTAGATACTTGTCAAATTCTCAAACAATAATAAGTAATTTTTACTGTGTATGCTGGCACATGATTAATTTAACAGGGCACATATCAAACGATCATTGTGAAATCTGTAATTATTGGATTTATTTTTTTAATGAATTCGTAGATCAATCTACTTAATCTGCAGGTCAATCACAGTTTCTATTCAACTTCAAACATGGAATCCCAGAAATGAACCAATTAAAAGTGGTGGATTGATAGTAAAGACTATATTTTTAAAAGATTGTAACTGAGATTTTTTAAGAAAGCCATAGAAATAGAATCTTTCTAAAAACAGATTTCTGATATAAGGCAGGTGTAAAAAATAAATTTCTTTATACTGCTGAAATATATTTCTTCTTAAATATAATTGGTGAGTGTCTACATCAACATTGAAATTTGTCTAGAATTACTGTATTCTATCCTGTAAGAAATTCATTTTCTTAAATTAAAATAACCTTTTTATAATAGTTATTAATATCTTTGTAATTAAATTTAAAAAAAATCTATTTATTGAAATGTTGGAGAATTTACTTTCTATACTACAGTAGTCTAATGTAATTAGATAATACTAAGACAATAGTTACGTGTATACATATTATTAAGTGATAACAATAAATTATTGTTATTGTTGTAACAATAACAATTACAGGCATCCTGACATGACAAATAGCTCTCAAAAATGATTCTTAAGAATTACAAGCATCTTGTGTCAAGTTTAAATAGCAATGTGAAAAATGATTGGTTTCCTACAGCCTTCCTCACTGAGCCAAATGTGCAAGTACAAATCAGGATGACAAACCCTAAAAATTCAGGAAATATATAGTCCTACAAGTGACACCTTTATTTTATTCACCATAGATATTGGCTATGTTATCATGAATCTCAAAGAAAACAACTGTAACTAGTGCACTTTGTACTTCAAATGTTTTATATGCATCACAACCATAAGAAAGAGTGTTGGTGCAGGAAGTATAAAGCAACAGATTAATGTATTCCTTTCTGTACTGAAACATTCATTATACACTAGCTCAGCAGGGGAAAAATTAAAACAATAAAATCACAATTTTTAACCATCAACACAAACACATTTTTTCTTAAACTTCTGATTTATTTTCAAAGCTCTTAAACTTCTAGTATTCCACCCTTTTCAATATTCTGAGACTCCTATAGTCCAATGTAGCTCAAATTACTGTTATTGAAAAAATTCTACATGTGTCTATAAAAAGAACCGATTGGTTATTAAAAGACAATGAAGAGGAAATTAGAATATTACCAATTCAAAATATACAATCTTCTATAGTCCATTATTTTCTAAGCACTTTTAAAAAATAAGGAATACTTGTACATCCTGTACATAAAATCCCACTGCCTAGAATTTCAACTAGTTCAACAAAGCTAGTTGAAAAAAATCTTATCAAAACTAAGGGGGAAAAAATCAAAACTTATCTAAACTCAAAACTAGGGGAAAATCCTATTCTATCAACAGTCCCAACATGCAAAAACATAATCTGTTTTCCTTTCTTTTGAAAGAGTTCAAAAATTAATTTTGGGTGCCATCCATTGAAATTTATGTGAATTAATCAACATTTTCATAATAGGCACACCATTTCACAAGGCCAGTTTTTTGGAATGATTCTCTTTACAATCAACAATTCTAAAAAATTTTATTAATTTCATTACAAGAATTGTAACTATAAAAACTAATTTCCTTGATTTTTTTGCATTTACTAGTGTAACAAGATCATCCATCCAAACTCTAGGCTTTTTTCTTTCCCTATCCCATGAAGATTCATGCAGTCATTGTACACAGAGCTTACACCACTACCTTATTTTTTCTTCGCAGATAACTCCATGGTCAAATGTCTTATGCAATACATGAAACATTTTGGCTGTATCAAGACCTTTTACATTGAAAAAATCATTGATATATCGTCAAGACATACCTACATATTGAGCAGGATTATTTATTGTTGCAGTTATCATTATTCAATGTCATACAAAAAGCTAACTACAATAACTACTCAAAAAATGTCTTATTACTTAATTAATAAGAATTGGTAGCATAAAATTTGTGGTTAAAATTTTAACCGTAATGTTTAACCATAATGTTGTAGTAAAAGATTACTTAAGTTCTGACAATTTACATTATTAATAATTTTAGTATGTATCAGCTTATACATTATAAGGAATATAATTAAGTTAAGGAACTTAATTATATTCCTTATAGTAACACTATTTTCTAAAATTACACTATACAGGAGATAAATTATACATACATAAGGGGCTCAAGATAGGAATACCTCAAATTAGACTAATAATATATTTATTACATTTAGTTACAAGTATGAATAAATGAATAAGAAAATTAAAATCATTTAAAAGTGAATATGAAAGAAATATTACACAGAAAATTTTAATCTAATAGTGATATTAGAGCTATCATTATCGGTCTGTTGTTTGCTGATATGAAGGTTATTAATAAACAAGAAACCATGTTATATATAAAAAAATAAACATAGAAGAAAAGAGTTACGTCATTCTTTGGAAAGTTGGTGAACAAAGTTTATAACCTAAAGGATTTTGTTAGAAATTATTTGTATTAAAGAATGAGTAAATGAATAAGTAAAATAATGTTTTGGAATACAATATATACCAAGAAATATTCAGTTTATAATAGTTGAAATAAAGAAAGAAAGGTACATTCACTTCAACAGCTGTTTCTCTTCATGAATTTAAAACAAAAAAAAAAATATATATATATAGCAAATAATTATTAGACTCGAAATACTTTTGGTTATGTTTTTAAAAAGCCAGAAATAAATATGAAAATTAATAGTGCTAAAACATATTCTAATAATTCTATGCAATTAAAACAATAGTGTCATAAAAAAGAACAGAAAATTGGAAAAAAGTAAAGAATTCCAAAATAATTCAGAATATTATTACAATGAAGCACAAATTATTTAATTATTAAATAAGATAACTTGTTAGGGTAAAAAAAAAACAATTTTGCATTATGAAATTAGGATTTCTCATTCATTATTACTTTAAATCAAGAACTGATAATAGAATTTTTATTTCTTTTTCTTTTTTATAATTTAAATCACTTTGCAATTTTCTTTTTATGATTTTAAGTTATGTTTACTAGCAAAGAGTGTAACAAACCACAAAAGGTAAAAAAAGTTTTTTTCTTGTAAACATAAAATAAGTTGCTTTGAAATAATTAGTTAACTTATGTTGTTTAACAATTCAGATTACATATCATGCTGCAAAATACATATTCAAGGTAAGAAAAAATTTCATTTACAAATGGCATAGAATATTTACATGCTATTATATTAAAAAAATTGAATTGCAAAATTAACTATTTAAGAATAAAAAGTATTTCATGAAAAACAAACTTAAAATAATTTAAATAAATTAAAAAAAAAAAAAAAAAAAAATATATATATATATATATATATAAAATGCTTTTTTTTTCTTTACTTTTTTGGGTAATATAGCTACAATAACTATATTAAAGAAAGTATATGTCAAAAATCGGTTTTTGTGTGTTTTGCAAAAATTTGTATTTTAGGGTCCAACTAGCTTAGACGAAAAAAAAAAATGTTTTTATGTATGTGAAATTTGTACATGTCACACGGCTTTTGACCTTATATCTCAGGAGAGACAGAAATCAGTTTCTTAAAATTTCGGTCAGATTATACAGGCATTGATCATATTAATTTTTTCAAAATTTGTTAACGGAGTTTGGGGATATTGTGAATAAACTAATTTAAATTTTCTTCACAGATATCTTAGAGAAAATTTTATTAAAAAAAATTACCTAGAATGCGTATAAAAATAATCCAAAAAGTTTTTAAAAAAAATCAATCCCCACCTCTTAAAATTGAAATGAATTTTTTTTGTTCTTTTTCTCTATTTTCCTTTAATTTAAATATTTTTCAAACATTTTTTTTAAAGTTTATATTTCACATATAAAGCTATCAAGTAATGTTTACAATTTAATAAAAATTGTAGATCCCAGATTAAAAATACAGAAATGTTTTTTTTTGGAAATTTTGTTTCCTTATTTTTAGCCTTTGTTGAAGGTGTAGTGAGATTTTTGATAAGAATGCTAGT
>JAAAKQ030481044.1:0-22404 GCA_010016005.3 Zanna intricata
TTTTGCTTGCACATCTCCTTAGTTTTTGAATTTAGATTTTATCCTCGTCTATATTTCTTTCAAAAATTTCAATGTCGCCTACGAAGTTCAGAATGTCACCGATTATGAATGTTTGAATAATCTTTTTAACTGAACAGGGTACACTAGAACTCTGTTTATTTAAAAATACGGTCAGTATTTTTTTAACTTGCCAGAAATTTTTTTTTTTTTTAAATATAGAATTGGTAAAATTGAAAAACAGACCAAATATTTTAAGTAAATAGTTCTTCATCTTATGTTTAAACAATTTAATTAAAAATAAGCAGTTCTTACACATTTAAAAAAAAGTATGAAAACAGAAAAGGGAGGGATGAATTAATAAATAAAGAGGAAGAGGGATGTAACATAATATTCGTTATTTAATACGGCTGTTTAAAATTGACACAGTGAGTCGTCAAGATAGAATTCAGACCACGCCCGAACTAAAAAGAATACATTTGCATCAAATCTAATGAAATTCCTCCCTCCTTATCCTTCGCAATTTTCTTACATTATAACATTTTAAGTTGTTGTTACTTTAGTACTAAATGCTTTGACCCCACCCCTATTAATGTTGTTCACACCCTAATCATTTAGTTCCATTAACGTTTAAAAGACTAAAAAATATAAGCCTTTGTTATAAATAAATATATAAATATTAAAATAAAGTAGTAAGCAAAAGACAGCTGAAACTAAGATAAATAGGAAAGATAAAATAAATGTACTTATTACATGTATATTATTTTAAATAATTTCTATCATAAATAATAAACATTATTCAAGTTCTTATTGCAAAATTTTGGGACCCTCCTATTAACACAATATTTTTGGAACTCCTATCATATCACACACAAACATCGCAGACGATTTTAGAATCAAAAAATCTGATGTGGACACTACATGACTTCGTTGTATGACTGTTATATTACATAAACACTATAAAAAAAAATTATTTCATTAATAACTTGTGACGTTTTTTCATGTTTTTTATTATTGTTGAAATACTTTATAAGATATACGACTGTTATGAAATAATACTGAAGGTACAAATTTATAAATATAATAATTAAAATTAGAAATAATTAATCTTTGTCAACATATTTGAATCGATTTTGAAAACAAAAAAAACGTAATTCAGATTACAAGTGTATAAAACCGTAATCTATAGTATTTTCGACCTAAACAAAAATTTAAGTATGTAATGAACGTAATGTAATTAAAAAAAAAACCGCAATGCAAAGAAATTAAAAATTATTTAATAATAATAATAATATATTTTATTTTCAGTCAAACGCATACAAATTACAATAAAATAGTAGGTTTATAAAACTAATTGTACAGCATATATAAAAAGGTTACTTGTTACAAACAGGTCACTCTACTTACAAAATCATGTAAAGTTAACTACACTGAAAATTAGATATCTACATAAGCCAACTTGTGTTGGAGATAACCATCCGGATATATTTACAAGAGTAAAAATTTAGAATCGCTTAGGTTAAACAAAATAATTAAATAACTTATTAACTAATGAAGAAAATTCTTTCACTTGAATTCCTTTCAATGAGTAATAATTTGAGTAAAAAAAGTATTTCTTACTTACTAAGTAAAAAGTGAATTTATAGTTTTTAACCGTAAATTTTTATAATAAACATAAAGAAAAAAAAATAATAATAATAATAATAATGACAAAAATGATCCGAATTTAGTATTATTGGCAAATGATGTTAAAAAAAAAAAAAAATTAGGGATCACGTAGATCCGCTGAGAAAGACGCATTAGGTTGTGAAACCCGATCGTCTTCGTTCCCTACTACCTCACCCGACCCAGAGTCCTCATCGTCCCTCAGCAACAGCCGCCTTGGCTGCATTCCTTTCAGCGATAGATGCTTTACAAGCTGCGTTGTCGGCCTATTATGAACGATTTTATGAAAAGGAACTGGCTCCATAGAACCCGAACCAAGCGAATGTGTGTGTGTGTGTGTGTTTGAGTGCGCGCGCGCGTGTGTGTATGTGTGTTATGTATAGGTACCGTGGGTGGAAGTGTTGTTGTAAGCCCAGTTTTATTATTATTCTTTTCATTTCTTTAAGGATTTTCGTTTTTTTCTTTTGTTTTTTTTTTTCCTTTTTGACCGGTTCAGTCAAAACTATGGTATGGTATACACCTATACTAGTAGAATATAATACAGTTAACCCCAGACCAAATGTTGTTCTAATATTCAAAACAAGTCTGTTTTTCTTTGTTTGTTATATTTAACAACCAACAGCTTGTTTGTTCGAATTCATAAAAAACAAATTATTAAATATATATTTTTCTTTTTTGCCAACGACAATAATACAATTTGCAAACATATATCCGATATTTAAAAAAAAACAAACTATCCAAAAATATTTATTTACTGCAACAACTGTTTTGGATTTTTTTAAATTTTTTAATTATATGTGTATTTTATTAAATATGAAAAAGTAAAATTAAACTATTAAAATATTCTTCCATGAAAAGAAAAACCATAATAAATCAAAATAATAAATACCCACTATTTTCCATCCACTGAATAATTTAAAAAATTAAACATTCAGAACAATTTCATCCTAAAATAAATAAATAAGTAATTCGAGTTACAACCCCATATAACTATTTCATAACACTTACATTCTAACAATATACAAATTATTATATTAGAGAACAATTAATCGTGCTTGGGCGCCTTTTAATTAAGACTACGTATATTCTTTACAGAAAATAACTTTAAATATGTGAAAGTTTAATGCACAGTTGAAAAATAAAATATTTCATACGTATGTACGTAAGCTAGAGTATAAGGAGACAATATAATTTCCTAGACAGACTAAAGAGGAATGATTTCGAAATTTCAACAGCGTCGACAAAACTATAGTCCGACAACATCTAAATCGACCTTGAGATGCGCAGAATTACTTAACGAAGGAGAAAATGTCATGAAAGAAATGTGATATATATTTATTGATGTCATATTGAAATAATAATATGATTGATGTGCTAAATATGATGCATAAGGAATTCGGTGAGCGGATCTAGTTAACTAACGTACACCTATTTTACAGTTCAAGTAATAAAATCGTTATGCAACAATATGTATACATAAACACGTAAATATAATATACAACTTTACTGAACTATAGACTAGAATATGACAAATATAGAATAAAATATGATAATTAGAATAATATAATAGGAATAGAAGGCCGGTCTCCGTGGCGCGAGTGGTAGCGCCTCGGCCTTTCGTCCGGAGGTCGCGGGTTCGAATCCCGGTCATGTATGGCATTTTTCACACACGCTACAATTAGTTCATCTCATCCTCTGATAATATACCTTTAACGGTGGTTCCGAAGGTTAATAAAAAAATAATAGGAGTAGAAGAGTAAAAAAAATTGTCTGATACAGAACAAAACATACGAAGCGTTTTACAGAATTAAAATTCCAATCTTCTTTGTAAACGCCATCTTATACGACTTCGGGAACTACGACCATCTGAAAATCGTAGTGTTCTACCGAAAGACAAACATAAAACTAAATCGTTATAGATTAACAACGATTGCGACATATAACATTTTATGAATGAAATTAAATTCTTTATTTACATTAGATTGTACGTCAATTTTCAAAGAAGATCGAAGGTTTAGCCTGCTCAGTGTATTATAAATAGCCGCAGTATTTTGACTGTGCTAAGGTAGCATAATAATTAGTCTTTTAATGGCATCTCGACCTATTTGGAATTAGGAAGAACACAAAAGTAAACGAGGAAAAAGAAATTCAGAATCAACAATATTTATTTTTTACACAACTCTTTAAGCGTGCATATAAGTTTTTTTTTTTTTAATTAATACCGAACATTGAACAAAAAAAAAAAACTCTGTCAATAACAATAAATTGCTATTATTTAGGTGGAATACAAAAATTTTCACTGGTATATGAAGTTTTTTTTTTTTTTTTAAATATCATACCACAGACATTATCGCTTCTATTTCAACAAAAATCAGGTGAAAGCAAAATATAGCAAAATAATATTAGACTCTACTATAAAGCAAATCGTTTCTGTACATCTATTTATATTTACAATAATATAGTAGGGAGAGTAGAGACTTTTAAATCGTTCTTCCTGTTATAACGAAAACAGACATATTTTGACTGCACATGGCCGCTTGTTTTTACAAGTTCCCTCTTCCACTCGTCCTATTTAAGTTGAATAGTTTCGTCTACAAAAACTCGATAAACAATCGTATCGAAAAAAAGAAATAACAATAATATTAAAATTAATACGAGAACTTTATAACATCTCGCATTACATTATGCAATAATAATAAACATTAACATTAAGAGGCTTTAATAAAATTTTAGAGTGCCGCAAATATAAAATTGGATTATACAATACCAGCTGCTTATATGAATAACAATCGTTTTGTAACACAACAGCAAAATTTATTTTAAGAAATTATTTTTTTTTTTCTACATATTCAAAACCAAAACACGTGTAACCGGGCAAAAATTAAATTATTATAATTTTTTAATCGATTATTTTCAGAAACGATTATACGTATTTTCATCGTGTTGAAAACTGAATGTTATATTGGACACATTTCGTCGAAAGTAATGAAGGAAGTAAAAAATGCCTTCTCATAAGTGAAAAATAAAGAGTTTGACTCATTATAATTTTCATTCATAAAATTAAAATATTTTTAATTTCAACTAATCGGTTAATCTGTAACGTAGAATACTACACAATACGTAACACGCTTTCAAAAAAATTTAAAATTACCCTAATAATCATGATTCTATAAATATATTTTATAAACACCCATCTTAGAGGTACATTAAATCAATTACTTTTTATGCGTTCTTGATTCTTTCATTCCACTTTTTTCCGGTAATCTTTCATTCTTTCAGATGTTGTTTTATTTCGTTCTTCTATTTTAGTATTTTCTCCATGTTTTGACTTCGGTTTCTCCTAAAATCTTTGGTTTTCATCTCTTAATATTTTCCTTACTTTGTTTCTACTTTTAATATTTTCTTCTGTTATATTTTTAAGTTTTGAAAGAGTTTCTTAAACCATTTTTAACTATTTGCTCATTGCTTTTCTAGAATCAAAAATTTATTCTGAGAAATTGTATTCGTTCTAGAGAGATGAAAGTAGAAACTAATTCTTCATCGGATCTCAAATTATTGTATAAAACTTCATCGGGAATTAGTTAAATTTATCTTTTTAGAATTTCACACATAATATTTTCCTAATGATTTTTCTTTAGCATTATTTATGATGAAGAATTTATTTCACTGATATTTTTTTAAATGTTATTTTTACTTCCTTGAAGTATAAAGGAAGTATTGTGATCGCGAAAAATTTCGGTTTTCAGATTTCATCGAAAATATCAATTTCAACCATCATTGAATCCATTCTGACTAGTTATGGTGTGACTTCTGTACGTAGTATGTATCTAGCATCACTCAAAAAACGATTAGCGTAGGATGTTAAGATCCAAAAAAGTAAAAAAAAATCCCAAAAAATTGGATTTTGAACTTTTTCTTAACTGTAGTGATAAGCCTTCATTGAGAACTATTCAGTGATATATCATTATTGGTATTTATCTTCACTGGTTCCAGTTATAGCCAAATAATTTTTAACTAATATAATATTTGGATCTTAAAAGAGCAAGCCACACCAGTTCGAATCCCACTTAATTTCTTTTTTTTTAATTTAAATATATTGATTTATTAATAATTATTAACCTCTGATTGTAAAAAAAAAAAATTTACAATAAATAATATTTCAATAACAATAATTTAAAAAAAAAATGAAAAAATAAGAAATTATTAATGAAATAAAATTTTATGAATTTTTATTAAAAAAAAATTTTTTTACATGTAATTTAATAGGCGTACAAGGAAGTTATGTGGTGTCCACATCAGATTTTTTATTCAAAGCATGCCAAAAAAGAAAAAAAAAAACATTAAAGTAAAAAGATTTTTACAATAATTAAAAAAAGAAATACATGAATATATTAGTGCGAGTTGGATATACACCAATATGATTTTCAAAAATCAAACTACAAGATACAATTAATACACTATATAGTTTATTAAAGATAAATCATGTAATGATCCCAGTCAGGGATGGAATTTTTTTTCATACACACTACAAATCATTAATATCATCCTCTGAATATATATCTAAGGGTGGTTCCAGTTAGAACCACCGTTATTCATTAACTATTTTCCAGATTTAATTTTTTTTCTCTTTTTATTTAAAGAGTAAAGGGATAAATTAGAAACGATTTCAAAATTTGTGTTTAGTTTATATGTATAAAACCGCTTTTATAAAATAATTAAAACAAACTGTTCCAATCCAAAACATGATAAATTGAAGTAATTTTATTTTCGGAACGATTTAATATTTAAATCCGTGACTGACACGGTCTATTTATGTGAAAATATAAACAAATGTGATTTACTTTGATGAAATTGCTAAATTAAAAAAGGAATTAAACTTAAATAGTTCCGTTAAATTAATTATTTAAATATAAATTGAAATCGTTAAAAGTATAAAAATTGATATTTTTCTTTTTCAACTAAAAAATTAAAAAAAAAAAAAATTATTTAACAAAATAAAACTAATGTAACATCCCCGAAGTAAATCCGATATAAATATATATTATTTACGTCCATAATTTCAGAATAAACGACGATATATTAATCAAAAGTTAATAATGTACCGTAAATTAATAATATTGTTTTCCGATGTTGACACGAGTGTTACGAATAATTTGGGACGCAAGCTGTGTTATTAGGATCCTTTCGACAATATTTCAAAATGACGTCTCTGATTTTAACTTAAAATTGGTACATTTCCAAAAATTTAACTTCAGCCGGCCACTAATACAACGAAGCGTAAACGTATACATAAATATACACACTCTCGCGTACACACACCGAATATACAAACACACGCATACACATCTGGTTCGGTTCAAATCTCAAGTGGTCTGGGAATGATGTGAAAATTGTACAACTAAATTTAGCCGTACTGGCATATTGCTGATGATATAACCCCTTCCCCCCCCGGAACCGCCACAAACCCTCAAAACTTCTAGTACTAAACTAAAACTAGTATAAGCGATGCCTAATAAACATACCGCTACAATTAAGTTAGTATCTGCATAAACTATAAACCTATAACCGTTTACGATCTGATACTAATAACAAAAACAACTTATACTACTCGTACAATATTTCAATAAGAAAATGTTATCAAACAAGCCGTAGCTTTTTTCTCTTTTTTAAATAATATTAATTTAAAACGAATACCGCAACAGACTAACCAAACAATTATGATACTTAACCACGAAATTAAATATTATAAGAAAAGAAATTACATGTTTAATTCGATACGTACAGTTAGATAATTTTAAAAACCATCGGTTTAAAATATAATTTAAAAACCCTTAAGAAAGTTAACGTATAATTAAATAACATTTATTTGGAATTATATATCTTCAAAACAATTTAAAAGACCTTCTTAGTCAGACATTTTTTAATTTTGTCTAGATTAAATTAAACAGTCTTAAACAGTGTTGTTAACTGATCATTAACGACAAAAAGAACATTTGTAACAAAGCGATCAATATTTAATATTAAACTTTAAAACTGTTTTAGAATAAATAAATGTATTTTACAATATTGTAGTCTGAGAAACCGATTTTTTTGTTGTTGTTTTTTTTTTAACCCGGGACCTCCGGAAAAAAAGCTACCGCTCGCGTCACGGAGGCCGGCTGAGAAACCGATTCCGATTACAATATTTAAATTCACTAGTAATTTTGTCATTACATGTAATAAAAATGTAATCATTATAATATGAAAAGCTGGTGAGGTGAATTCATCGAATTTCGTTCTTCATAATAAATACAATGTAATCTATAATAAAGTTTTATTATCAATCCTCGTCTTTATATATCAGTTTGTAACCTATATTAGTTTTTTTTTTTTAGTTTACAGATTACATAAGGAAATTAAGATATTTTTGTCTAGCACACCGGGCTGATCTAGTGATTAACGCGACATCACAAATCAGCTGATTTCGAAGTCGAGAGTTCTAAGGTTCAAATCTTAGTAAAGGTACGTTTATACGGATTTCAATACTATATGGTGGATACCGGTGTTCTTTGGTGGTTGGGTTTAAATTAACTACAGTTCTCAGGAGTGGTAGATGTGAAATTGTACAAGAATACACAATCCTCATTCATCCTCTGGAACTACCTTACGGTAGTAATGCTTTTTTACTTTTCTGCTTTTGAGTACTTTTTTTTTTATATTTTCACGTTTGTTTATTTCAGAGTATAAATTGTGCTTTAAGCTGATTATTTGAAAAATATTTTATACTTTTGATATTAAAAAAAGGTAACAAAAATTCAATATTAGGACATAAATGTATATAAAACACAAAATTTGAAATTGAACATATAATCAAAATAAAAAATAATTTTATTAATATAAAAATAACTTTAGTTAAATATATATTACTTTTATTTATATATTTATTGTGATAAAAATATCTCAGAACTAAAAGTTTAAGGGTTATAGACTTGTAACAAGAAGGAATTTTTTTTTCTTTAATCATTTTTAATTTGCTTTGGACTAACAGCAGCTTATAGTTTAGTGCAGCCTACTGCTTAAATGGTTTTAATAACAATAATTGAAATCAACCTACAAGTGTTAGGCCGTATCGATGCTATTATAACACTCGACTAAAACAACTAACTATCGTATACAGATAGATAACAACTAATAACCTATCTAAAAACTATATATACATACGCCTATACGGTTTTAAAAATTAACAGATAGATATACTAGCCGATATAAAGGAAAAGGATCTAAAGGAAAATAACCGTGTAGAACTAAAATAATAATAAAAAAAAAAAGAAAAAGTAAAGTTACCGGCTTTCCTGTTTATTTCAAGTGTACAACAACCGCAAACATTTTTACCACCCTTTTTATTCTATAGTACTCTTGTATTTCAATTCCCCCAAGAGAATACTTGAAGATACATCAACCCTACCTCCCACCCGTCTACCCTAACTCGCTTCTGCAACCCCTATTCAATGACCGCATCGATGAAATGTGTACACATGAAAAACAACAAACACGAGTAAAGTTTTTAATAAAGTAAATAATCAAATAACTTTTCATTTTTTAATTCGTTTACTAATAAATTAAATGTTTGGATTTCTTCAGTAATTTTATCAATTAAGTTTAACTGTTAAGTCGGATTTACTTTTCATCATTTTTAAAAAAACATAATTGCAAAAAAATTATCAACAGATGAACAGCAATACGACGAATAGTTTAGTTCTCAGAGAAATTATATTAATTATTCTGTACATACGGTTTGTTTTTTATCACAGAAATGCAACAATTGTAATCCGTTGTTATATTAATACACCGATAAAAGAAAAAAAATTCCAATTTTGTACACCAATAACGTGTTGCGTAAGCTGATCGAACAACATGACGAAACGTTCTAAAATTATTAAACATATCGCTTTCACATTAATGGAAATACCTTACTTAGTTAATTATCGGCGCTTTCTTCAGGCGACGCACCCGGTAGAATTGTTTTAAGGCGCCTGTATTAAAAGAGATTAGGAAACGCTTTAAGTAATTAATGTAATCGGATAATAAAAATAATATATTTCTGTCGTCTTTATTCGAATGATATATTGTTTTAGTCAAATGAAATATTTGTGTATTTGTAAATTTCATATCGTTTAGTTGTATATTGAGATCCTGGTTTTTATGCGCATATACTTAAATCTCTAGACTTCACGTCTCTAGATCTGAATATACATCTCTTTTTCTTTTTCTGTTTTAGCCTCCGGAACTATCGTAAGGTATTACATCAGAGGATGAATGAGGATGACACGTATGAATGAGAATGAAGTGTAGTCTTGTACAATCTCAGGTCGATCACTTGCCCACCGGGCTGGTCTAGTGGTTAACGCGACATTGCAAATCAGCTGATTTCGAAGTCGAGAGTTCTAAGGTTCAAATCGTAGTAAAGGTACTACGATACCTACTACTACGTAGTAAAGGGACCTGAGATTGTACAAGACTACACTTCATTAACATTCAAACATATCATCCTCTAAAGTAATACGTTACGGTAGTTCCGGAGGCTGAGCAGAAAAAGGGAAGGTTGACCACTTCCGAGAAGGGTGGTTAATTGAAACCTAACCACCAAAGAAAACTGGTATCCAAGATTTAGTATTTAAATCTGTATAAAAGTAACTAACTTTACTAGGATAGTACCTTGGAACTCTCGACTTCGATATCAGCTGATGTGCGATGTCGCATTAACTACTAGACCAACCCGGTGGGCAGTGAAACTTTCCATAATGGATAGTTCCCAATTATATTCCGGAGGTCCCGGGTTCGAATCCCGGTCAGGCATGGCATTTTTCACACACGCTATAATTCGTTCATCTCATCCTCTGAAGATATACCTTAACGGTGGTTCCAGAGGTTAAACAAAAAAAATGAAAAAAAGTTCCCAATTATGGACTCCTTTTAATACCGGACACTTTTAGATTCCCCGACAGTTTTATATCGGTATTAATGAATAAATTACTTCTTAATTACGGCCGTGAACAATGAATTTACCTATAGAAACTGTTCAATCAGTTCCGATTGCAGAAATAAAAATTGTAATTTTCCTTTTTTTATTTATACTCAGTGTAATTTGTTTACCTATTGTGAATTGGATTACTTCAGTATTTTATTTACGTATATAGACGGTAGAAAGACAGTATTTTATTTTCAGAAAAAAAAAAACTTTAATTTTATTAATTAATTAAAATTAGTTTAACAACTAATATTTTTTTTTTTTTAATTTTAATTCACATGAAATATATCAGCGAAGAACAAGATGGGTTTTGTAAAAGACTTTATAAATATTTCTTTAAACTGTTTAAATGAACTACGACTACAGTATGAGAAGATCATTTAAAAATAGCTTAACGGAGAAAATCAAATGAAAAGTGAAAACATTAGACGAGATATCATTATATATATGACAAAAACATTTAAAATTAGACGAATTCGTTTAGAAACCACACTGCAATTAATTTTAGGACCAAATAAATAGTTTATTTATAGCCGATTAGTTAATTAATATCATTATTGTAATGAACACACGTATTTTTATTATTTAAAATTTAACATGTCTAACTTTAAACGACATAAATCTACAAAAACAGTGTTAATTTATTTAAAATTAAACGTAAATACCTTAAATCATCGTAAATATATAAATTTACAAGCTACAACATATCGCTTTTTGGAAAAAATATTTATCAAGTTATAAACAATTAATATTAAAATAGACGGGATATGGAAAATTATTCCAAACGAAGAGATTTACAAAAAATAAATCATCCAGATAACTGATAAATTTAGAAAGAAGAGAATTTCCTTTCTAGGACATATTTTCAAAATGGAAGAGATCAGACTTATCAGACGGATAATCGAATTTTTCTGGAACAAGAAAAGCGGACCGAACTGGTTAAACGAAGTACAGAAAGACAAGAAAGGAAAGAGAAGAGACATAACCCATGAAAACCTAAAAACGAAAACCAAAAACTATGAGAAATTAAAAAATAAAAGAAACAAGATTCATATCAAAACCCAAGATAACAAGCCGGGTGTACTCTGAACAAGAAAGGGCAAGAAGACCTAAACCTTTAGAAATTACTGGCAAAAAAAGAAAAGCTGAAAAAACAACAAATAAGTAAGAAAAGAAAGAACTTGCCGAAAAAACTGAACTAAAGTGATTATTATGGTCTTAAAAGTGATATATGAATAAATATCGAAAATATCAAGCTTAATAATCCTATAATTATCTACTCATAGGATATCTCTTTCTTACTAAATTTTCATGAAATAAATTTTTAAAATGTAATAAAATAAAATTTCAATCTTAATTAGTATGAATTATACACAACCAATAAAAATATACACCAGACAACAATTTTATATGAAAGAAAAAGTGTGTTGAAAACGATATTCGGACAATACACAAACGTGAACTGAATTGAAAGTGACAAGAATTAGCTATCAATCTGTCCAAATCAGTTTTTAACTCACATGTATAATATATTTTTACCTCTCTATAAATTAATCCATTTTACAGTATGACATTAAAAAAAAAAAATTTAATTTGAAAAAATTTAGTATCGTTATTACGATGGTGAATTTTGTATATTCAGAGTTTCGTACACTTGCTCATGATTTAAAAAAATTTTGTAAATTTATACGTTCATATAATAAATAATAATTTTTTTCTAAATATAAAAATTGTTTATATGTAAAAAAAAAACAACAAAATAATATTTCAATTTACCTGTTTTGAGAAGACGGCGATATCCTCGTTGAAGGATTCGGAAGAACAAACGTCACCACCTGCGACACCAGGCTCCCTAGGCGTACAAGTCGCTAACTCGCACTTTTCAAATATAAGTGCAAGTAATGGGAACAACGGGTGACTGTAAAATAAAATAAAATAAAAATAAACAATGAATATATATATATATATATTTTTTAAAAGAAAAAATAAACAAATTGTTACTAATCAAATTTCACATGAAATTAATCTAGAAATAAATATAAAATTGAGATCTGAATACATTATATTAATCAACAGATAAAAATACTTATCTCGATTTAATTTCTACATTACAGTATTATCTAAATCACTAGAGACCACTTAGTTACTTTTAATGGCTGCGCAGAAGGGCAGCTGTGTTAAGCGTGTAAAATGCTATTAGTATGTTTTCAGGTGCCGATAAGTACTCCGAACAGACAAGTTTTGAAACGGAGCCGATTCATTTTTTGTTTGAAACAATTTTTTTTGTCTTCAGTCATTCGACTGGTTCGATGCAGCTCTCCAACATTCCTCATCTAGTGCAAATCGTTTCATTTCAGTATAACTCCTACATCTTACATCTCTAACAATTTCTTTTACATAATCCAAACGTTGCCTGCCTGTAAAGTTTTTCTCATCTACATGTTCCCTCCATTATTAAATCGACTATTCCAGGATGCCTTAATATGTGGCCTATAAGACTGTCTCTTCTTTTAACAATATTTTTCCAAATGCTTCTCTTCATTTGTCACTCTATCCATCCATCTGATTTTTAACATTCTCCTATAGCACCGCATATCAAAAGCTTCAAATCTTTTCTTCCCGGGTATTCCGATCGTCCATGTTTCATTTCAGTATAAAGATATCGCTCCAAAATATACTTTCAAAAATGTTTTCTTGAAGTTTAAGTTAATTTCTTATGTAAGCAAATTATGCTTACATCGCTACTGGGTATTCCGCTCGGAGGAATACAGCGTATTCCGCTGCTGTTAATAACTCAGAGAAAGTTGTTCCACAGCAGCTTCAAAACTCGTGGGCTTCCAGGTGATTTTGTACGTTTAACGGAATAACCTCTCAACGAAAGTAAATTGTACGCCTTCTTCCTTGTTTTATTTAGTCTTCAGAACTACCTTAAAGTATTACTTCAAGAGGATGAATGAAGATGATTTTGAACGGTCTCAGATCGACCATTCTTGAAATGTGTGGTTAATTGAAACCCAACCACTAAAGAACACCGGTAGTATCTATGATGTAGCGTTAAAATTCGAGTGAAAGTAATTGCCTTTACTACGATTTGAATCTTAGAACTCTCGACTTCGAATTCAGCTGAATTGCGATGATGAGCTCAACACTATACCAACCCGGTGGGTTTAAATTGGATACCTCTCTCTTCTCTATTTATCTTTTTAGCCTCCGGAACTACCGTAAGGTATTACTTCAGAGGATGAATGATGATGATATGTATGAATGTAAATGAAGTATAGTCTTGTACAATCTCAGGTCGACCACTCCTGATAAGTGTGGTTGATTGAAACCCAACCACCAAAGAACACCGGTGTCCACGATCTAGTAAATTGGATACCTAGGAGGCTCCCAACCGCACTTTTAAGAAAATTACTGTAAATCGTGAAACCAAAACACACAGTGAACACATTCTGCTCTAATAAATGTATCCATTTTTAATAATAACACTAGTAATAGTTCCGGTTGTAATTTGATACGTTTTGCTATGAAATGAGACATTAGTTATGAATTTGTCTGTTTTATCTGAATAAATTTTTATATTCTTTTAATGTTGTCAACTCCTTTTTGAATGATCCGGTAGAATGATTCATATTTCTATACTTTTTTCATTGACAACAAGCAGCTAACATGGTAAGATTTTAACATTTACATTAACAACTATAAAATATTATCTAACTATAAAAATTATTTTTTTAATAAAAACTTCATAAAAAATAAAACAAATTAAAATGTACAATATTTAACTAAACGTTTATAGATTATTTTATAGTACTAACGTTGTTAATGGAATGATTTATGAGTAATAAGGAAAATAATAATAATAATAAAATAGAAGTAATAATTAAATACGACATTTATTACCTTATTTAAAAGTTTTATATATATATATATACACACACACACACACACACACACTTTTTCTTTTTTTTTTTTAAGTAATAAGTAGTATATAAAATTTAATTTCCAAGAAATGTAATTGCCAAAGTATTAATTTTTTCTTTTAGTACCCTACTTAAAAGAACTAAACGAGATAAAGAATTAAAGAAAACTACAATTAAAGAAAATGAAGAAAAAAAATATATAAGTATAATAAAAACAGTAAAACTAATTTATTTTTAATTACAAAATAATATTACTATTTTAACAAAATAATTAGAAATAGTAATATTACATGAATTAATAAATGCTTAATATAGGCAAAACGTGTACTACAAAAGAGCTATCTATCTATAAATCACAGCATGTTATGAGATAATCTCTTTGATTTATTATTGAATAAATATTTATACAATAGCAAATAAATAATTCAAATGGAATTAAAAGCAATAATCATTTAAAATTGAACTTAATTGATTGTATAAAATTATTTTCCGAAATAATAATTTGCATAATAATCTAACATTTACGTTTTAAATAAATTTCTATAAATTTTACCGTTTATTAAATGAACCGTTCACTAAAAGTGATTAACTATTTCGATGACTTTAAAATGAAATTTAATGAAAAAAAAAATCTGTATCTTTTGTTTTGTAAAAAAAAAAAAAAAAAATGGTATTCATCTTGTAAATTTATTAGTCAAACTAAATTTTGGTCGTGTAGAAATATATTTGCCAATAATTTTGAACAGCATGCAACACTGTCAATTTGTTTTGTAAAATTGTCAATTTGTTTTGATGACACTGTTATATACAATATTACGATTTAAAAAGCATATTTTTAAATTTAACTATAATTTTTCATAGCATTTGTTGTAATAAAATACCGTAACTGATCAAACTATATAACAATTGTATAGTTATCACTTTTATTTTCATAATATTAACCAGTGAACAACCATCAAAGGGATGCCAATTTTGTGGTTTAGATTACATTGGTGTAATAATACCCAGATGCAGATGAAATTAAAAACCGAATTTTAAGATTCGTTTTTTCATAATCAATTTAGTAAAAATCTCCTGACTCTCATAATTTATGCTACTACCATTTACTCTGCAGAATATATAATACATATTTTCTTTCTTTGAACCTCCACCATTCCCATAGCTGCCAAACTAACGCCTTTTTTTTTTTTTATTAAATTATTATTTTTTTAACAAAATACATTTAAAATTATACTATTTTTTTGTGTTAATTTGTTTCAGTAAATTACACTGCAAAGTGTAAAAATAAAAAATAAAAAATACACCACAATATTTAATAAGATTTTGCATAAAAATTAGCATCATGGTAATTAAAAATTACGTAGGTAAGAAATAAAAACTAACTAAAGTAATTTTTAAAAGTAATTAGCTTGCACCTCTCTCTTTATCTGTTTAGCCTCCGGAACTACCGTAAGGTATTACAACAGAGGATGATGTGTATGAATGTGAATGAAGTGTAGTCTTGCACAATCTCAGGTCGACGACTCCTGAGAAGTGCGGTTAATTGAAACCCAACCACCAAAGAACACCGGTATCTATGATCTAGTGTTCAAATCCGTATAAAAATTTTTATCTTAATTAGCTTGCACCTAAGATTGCTTAAAAATTTTTCACAAAAACTACGCTACATTTATTTAAAAAGTAAATTAAGTATTAAATAAAAAGTATTTGAAATTGAAATTTTTTGGTTTAGCTGATTGCTATCAAAAGGGGAGGTGCACAATTAGATGTTACAACAGTCCTAAATCCAAATTTTCAATATTATACGACTAATTATTTTTGAGTTATGGGTACGAACGTACGTATCCAACCAACTTTCTTGTACTGTCGTACAAGAAAGTAAAAAATTGAAATTTCTTTAAATTAACTTTTGTAATATCCAACAATCAATTCCGGTAGGAAACCTGATTATTATAAAATAAATCGATGTTGGAGTAACTCAAATAGATTACACAATTTTATATTCCAGGTCGTAACTATTAATATTATAATATTCCAAACTATTATGTAACGTGATCCTTAGTGGACTGAATGTACAAAAAAAAATAAAAATAAATAAAATTAAATATTAGATGAATTATAAGCGTCGGATACAAAATTTATTTATTTATATTATATAATATTTAGTACTGATAATAACTGTTTAAATGATATCGTAATTATTTTGTATTATTTCAGTGAAAAAGAAAACTTTATAACTTTTTTTTTTTTTTTTTAATCTTCTAGCTGAAGGATAAATGGAATTCCTGGAATGCAGACATATTTATCTTGAAAGCAATCTATTATGGGTAATAGTAGAGTGCTGGATAAGTATAGGGTAAGGGTTAGCGGTTAAAAATTTTGCACCCTCATCAAACTTCTATCAAGAGTTGTTAGTAATCAGGACAGACCTCGCGCACGTCTTACCTGTATAAATCTTAACCTCTATCCAGGTGTACATCTGGACCTGAATATTACATACACACAAACACAGAAAATAAATACAGATGAAATATATTTCAGGTATATAAAGCCTAACTAGTGTGTAAACTATACGGATTTTGTTTGCAATAAATCATCTGCTAAATTATAACGATTCAGAACATAAAGAGTTTATTATTTTATTAATAATAAGATAGATAAAACTGTTATAATTGTTAGGTTAATAAGTATCAAAATTATAAAGTTACAATTAAAAATAATATTTATTAAATTAATTATACGTTTACAGTTAATCAACGTAAATGTAGAAATTCGAAAAATTTATTTCGTAGGAACATATTCCAACAGAATAGTATTTCATAAAAACGGAAAGAAACAGACTATATTTTCTACAATATACGATTACGTAAAGGCTTAAAAGAAAAACAAAAATCTATTATGGACTCTCTATTAATTTTTGTACATTACAAATGCTTATTTAACCGTACTTTTTTTTAAAATAATCGCAACAAAATATTATTAACTCTCCATTCAATAATATAATGAATAACAAACCGGAAGTAATTCATATAGACTTGTTATTACTATTATTATTGTCATCACTATAATAGAAAATCCTAGAAAACAATGAAACCATGAACTACGCGAAACGTATTAATTACTAAATAAACAAAAAACCGACAAAATTTTATTACAATTAAAAAAAAAAATAATAATAATAAAATACCACAATTCAGTATTGGCTGCCAATAAATGCGCCCACCAGGCTATATTGTATGGTATTGGCGCTAATCGATACGGTTATTTGTTAAGCTTAAATAAAATTCAATCGCACTAAAATTAGATTTACTGCTCTTGTTGATTTTTTATTTTTTTTAATTCAACACAAATCTATATATAGCATTAAAAAAATTCATACATACTACGTAAATATACAGACTTGCTTTAAATTTTTCATTTTTAAATGATCTTTCGTTAAAATTTATTTAATAATGTTCTAATAAGAAGAAAATAATGATTGACCAATTTTCATATTTTGTATATAGATTAGCATCAAATACACTGCTCTGGATTGATTATTAAACATAAATAAAGAAAATTGGAAACGTTTTATCTGGGAATCGTTTAAATTATTATAGAGAGCATGCGCTACTAGTAGGAAATTTGATGGTTCATTCTCCAAACCCCTAGTACATTTAATCAATGCTACCTCTCTTTAATCTGTTTAGCCTCTGGAACCACTGTTAAGGTATAACTTTAGAGGATGAATGAGGATGATGTGAATGAATGTGAATAAAGTAAAGTCTTGTACAATCTCAGGTCGACCACTCCTGAGAAGTATGGTTAATTGAAATCCAACCACCAAAGAATACCACCGGTATTCACGATTTAGTATTCAAATCCGTATAAAATTTTTATCATTACTAGGATTTGAACTTTAGAACTCTCGACTTCAAAATCAGCTGAATTGCTATGTCGCGTTAACCACTAGACCAACCCGGTGGATTTAATCAATGATACCTATTTATTTATTTTTTTTTTTTTTGTTTAAAATCCGGAACCACAGTTAAAATATATCTTCAGAGGATGAGATGAATGAATTGTAGCGTATGTGAAAAATGCCATGCCTGACCGGGATTAAAACCCAGGACCTCCGGATGAAAGGACGCTACCACTCCGCCACGGAGGCCGGCCAATAAATGATACTTACACTTTATGTAAAACACTATACTTTTAAGAGTATTTGTGAAAGGTAATCATTAGACTGATATAAATCAATTGTGTTTGTTTGTATTATGTATATATATATAATTTATTTAATTATATACATTTATGTAATTTATTCATCTTTTATTTATGTATACATATATGTACCTTGTATTGAGTGTTCGCTAGAAACCACTCATCACATGCTTTTCTTGCTGTACTTCGTACAATGAAGTACAAAACGATTGTACTTCATAAAAGGATGTACTGTGATCGCGAAAAATATCGGTTTTGAGATTTCAACGAAACAATCCATTATAACCATCCCTGAATCCATTTTGACCAGTTTCGGTGTGACGTCTCTCGCATAACTAATAAAAAACGATTAGCCGTAGAGTGTAGAAATTTTTTATTTAGGACTGCTGCAACATCTAGCTATGTACCTCTCTTTCTGGTTTCAATCGACTGAACTACTATTTTCTAAAAAAAGTCCAACATCCCAAACAATTTGGATTTTGGACATTATCTTAACTGTAGTAATAAGCCTGCGTTGAGAGCTTTTAAACGATATCACATAAGTGGTACTTATTTACATTGGTTACAGAATTACAGCAAAATAAGATTTTAATTAATGAAATATTTAGATCTTACAAAGGAAGCCACATCGATTTGAATCAGATTTCATATCCTTTTTTTAAAATTAAATTATTTTGATTTATTAATAATTATTAACCTCTGATTGTAAAACAAGTCTTACAATAAATAATAATTAAAAAATAATAAAAAAAGAAAAAAATATTAGAAGTTATTTATGAAATAAAATGTTATGTACTTTATATTTTATTAAAATGTTATGAGTAATTTAATAGACGTACAAGGAAGTCATGTAGTGTCAACATCACGTTTACATAATAGTAAAGACTGATATACGAGTATATAAAGATAAAGCAGATATATAAATGTCAAAATACTATACATAAAGGGGGGGAAAAACAAAAATTAGAAAAATTAATTTGTATACACCACCAAATAAGCATATATATGTATATACTTCTACTTATAGTCCCATGAACAATTTTTTTTTTTTGTTTTACCTCCGGAACCACCGTTAGGTTATATCTTCAGAGGATGAGATGAACGAATTGAACGGTGTGTGAAAAATGCCATGCCTGACCGGGATTCGAACCCGGGACCTTCCGGATAAAAAACCGAGACGCTACCACTCGGCTACGGAGGCCGGCACCCATGAACAATTAAAGTCATTACCGACTTATCAGTGTACTGTAATTGTATCGGTAATTGTGTTGTTTTCTTGAACAAACTCAGGTCAACTATTCCTGAGATGTGTTGTTAATTGAAACCCGACCACCAAAGAACTCCAATATCCACGATCTAGTATTCAAATCCGAATAAAACTAATTACCTTTATTAGGATTTGAACCTAAGACGTTCGACTTCAAAATCAGCTGATTTACAACGAGTTTACTACTAGACCAACCCGGTGGATTAAAAAAAATATTCTTTTATTTACCTACTTTTAACCGAATACTTCGAAGTTATCGCTTTATACAACAATAACAAAGTTATTACATACAAAATTATTCATGAATTTTGATAATTCCAAGAGTCAACTGCATTTAATTATTGTTATACGTTTAACGTATAAAATGTTATACTGTGCATAATTCATCAATAAAAACTTATAATACGTAGATATATATGTAAATTAGAACGACTTATATAGGGTTCCCAATTATTTGCTTTAGATCTTGGGAAAGTGCCGTCCTACGGAACTGCTGTGTGTGTGTGTGTGTGTGTGTAAATTAAATTGCTAAAAGAACTTTAAAAAAATATAATAATACTAACAACAAAAGTGTAAAATCTTGAAAAAAAAACTGGATTCCAAGAAACCCACGTTTATTATTATTATTATTTTTTATTTACCGTTTATTTAGAAATGATAAAGGGTTATAAAAGGTTATAGTCCAATTAAAATTCATCAGTTGGTTTTGTTAAGACTCATTCTTATTTTAACGATAATTAAACAAGAACGGTTAACTTTTCAATAATGTATTAAGTACCGTAAAATACGTTATCCAGATTTCATCAGAGAATTAAATTTACTTGATAAATAAACATGGGATGCTTATTATTCTTGATAATAATTATGTTATTTTTAGATAATTACTTAACTCTTTTATTTTGAAATATGCCAAGTCACTATGGTTATGGTATTATCTTACTAAAGTAGATTTTTTTAAAGTTTAAATGATAATAAACAAAATTAGAAGTGAAATTTTATAAAATAATGTAAACACTAACTGAACATAAGAGTAAATGCATCATAGATACCAATAGGTATTATAATATTATGCATACACAATTAATATATAATATACACTAATGTGATTTACATTATAATTAATTTAATAATTAACCTGATTGTACTGAAACTAATAATTATTGTAATTATAGCTAATAAAGCCTATATAATTAATTAAGCATTACTCTACAATTTAAATATTCCAAAATATATAAATAAACATATCTTGTGAATTTCTTTATTTTAATTTTCCTTAATGCGGTCAGTTGATAGAACCTTAATGAAAATGTTATATTCTAATAAAAATAAATTCTAAAAAAATTTGTTAATAAAATTTTCATACTAAATCTGTCTACAATTGATAGTTTTAAACAAAATATATAATTATTAATTAACTATATAATTTATACAAAATTTAAAAAAATTTATTTAATAAATAAATGAGTAATGAAGTTTAATAAAAATTTTTTATATGATGGTCAAAAATATTCAAATTAGATTTTAAATTTAGTCAAAGATTATTTTATTTTAATATATATATATATATATATATATATATTGTATTTATTGAAATTTATAAATATTATTTATTAATAAATAAATATTTTATTATAAATCTAAGTAAAATAACAACAAACAACAACATCTGCTTTGAAATTGATTAATTATAACCAAATGTATCAAAAATAAGAATGAAAACAAAAATTAATTTTTACTTAGTATTGCCAAGATTAATCAAATTAAAATATACAACTAAACAATGTAAAGTAAACATTCGTATGTGCCAAAAAGCATTTTGAAAAAAAATTTAAATTTTATAAAAATTTTAAAATACATTAATAGATTTTTATTAAAATATACCATGACAGAAAGACAAGATTAAATGAACATTAATGTTTTTTGGCCATTCAACTTCACTGGTTTAAAATGTTTTTTTTAATAGAAAAATTAAACTCAAATTTTTTAAATATAAACCATCATTATATAAAACAAAACAAATTCAATAAAATATATTTATCCTTTAATTCTATTAATTCTTTTTATAAAATACGTATATATAAAAGTTTTCTTTGCATTTTACATTCTGAATTTTACGAATATTTTCTGGACTCATCTTGTATGTACTTTTTTTTGTTTTTTGTGTTGCTTTTTTTTGTCAAATCACCGGAACCACCATTTAGGTATTCCTTCAGAGGTTGAGATGAATGACAAGCAGCGTGTGAAAATGTCATGCCTGGCCGGGATTCGAGAATTCTAAGGTTCAAGTCCTAGTAAAGATAAAAATTTTTATACGGATTTGAATACTAGATCGTGGATACCGG
>JAAAKQ030481055.1:12182-22404 GCA_010016005.3 Zanna intricata
TTTATATTACGATCTGGTTTAATACACTTAGCTTTTAACAGATAAGAATTATTTACTGGATAATAAAAAATAAAAAATCAGATAGTTACAAGAACTTAGGAATTACAGTAATAAAGTTTGATTACAAAAATTTTTAATTCTATGCTTCAAAATGTTTTGTATTATACTTCTTTCCAAATAAAAACTTATATTATTGTTGCATAGGTGATTCCTCACCCCGAACATTAACGAGTAACAATTCACTGTTTCTCGACCAGGTGTCTATCGGATAAGGATAAAAACATTTTGTAGGAGCAAATGCTGATGTCCACTCAATATCATTACTCACAGATACCTCAGGCAAGTCGGATGCACTCTTTTTTGTTGAACGAGTTGCCGTTGTACGCTCCTGTTTTGCTCTCTTACCGTCTTTGTAAACATTGGTTTCTGAATTGTAGTAGAAGTGGTAGTAAGTAGAAGTTATGAATAGCCAAAGACAAAACAAACACCACACAAAAACATTAAAATATAATCTCACAATTTTCACAAAATAATAAAAAAGCAAAGCAATATGAATCAAAATTAATGTGAAAATTCATATTAAAAAAATGATATTTTATTACATTTTTTAACATAAAAAATTTAAGAAAAATATATATATCGTAAAGAATTTTAAAAAAAAGATTCATATTACTAGCTGTTTACAAAATTTCAATTAATAATGCATCATCATTATTACTCTACCATTTATATATATATATCTATATATAGATATGCATACTGTAATCATACATAATACTATATATTCTTACAAGTTTTTTCTTTTTTTTATTAACAAAACAATGAAAATGGAATACTTATAGCTGCAATTTTATCTTTATTTAATAAAAACAAACATAAACGTGTACTATATTTTCATTATATATTTTTACATTATTTACTAAGTCCGTAGCATCTATGTTTTCCTAGAATAAAGATTAGTGACAAAACTTTAATTTCAAAAGAATGCATTAAAAGTGTAAATCAATTATATTAATTTTTTAATAGTGCTGTCAAAAAAGCATTATTAAAGAGTCATTTTATTTTTTCTTAATCTTCAATATTACACATATTTTTGAGCTAATTATTAATACACATATAATTATTACATGCAATTTTTTTAATTTATTTATTTTTATTTTAGCACACATGCAAATTCCTCCATTAATTAATTACACAGTAAATTTTAGACAATTCTAGTAATCAAGTTAACATTAAGAATTTTAATACTATTTTATAATCACTGCCACCATTCCTTTAAAAAACTTTAATAATTTAATCAAGCATAACCGACCATAACCATACAAACAATGATAACAAAAAAAAAACCCATCACAAGGGATAAAAATAACACACCACCACTTAATCATGTAAAATTTAACTGGGATATCTTGGACACAGAAAAAATATTAGGCTGTATTTCTTAAATCCAATTAAGAAAAAAAATTTGATATATATATATATATATGTACACATCCATAAATAGTTTTCTTATCTGTGAGTTTAGTTATTTTTTTCAATATAAATTCATATTTGAAACTGAAATAAGATATTTTAATAACATTTTTGATATATCTTAAATACACATTCTCAATTAAAACGAATAGGTTGGTTTTAAAATGTGGTTGTGTTAATTTTTAAATCATTAGCATCTCTGTTATTACTAGAATCTTAAGTATTCTATTATGAGCAGATGACACTTTATTTAACTGGCTGAAATAAGGTAAATATCATTACAGAAAATAGAAAAATAATAAATCATTTTGTGTAAAAAATAATATTGCGCCAGTTTTTGATACCTCTACTTAGTAACAAATTAATTTTTTTTTCTGCTACAATCAAATCTACAAAATGTTAATTCTACTTCTTAACAATGATCTGTATTTACTTTTTCATAAATAATCAGATGTGCTTTTAACAATGTTAAAAATTTGTTGTGCTTCCACAATAACTCAATTACCTAAAATCACATTTTGACAAATATGGTTCATTCAATTTACAATAAAACAGCTATAAAGCTAATAATGATTTTATAAATAGCAACAAACTAGAATCTTGAAATCTGAAGAGAAAAACTTCCATGTTTACTTTTTCAAATCAATTTAATCATGTATATATAAATAACTCATCATTAAGGTATGCATTTAAAAAAATAAACAGATATGCTATATATACTAAAGCAAAATAACTAATATAAATATATATGACCTCACATTAATCCTTCAAGACTTTTTCATAGTTTCAATCCTCAAAACTCCTGGAGAAAAATTTTGCATTTACAACATAATAAATATAAATAAATAAAGAGCTATGCTGTTAGTGAAATATACTGGAAAACAAGACTACGCTCGAAAAGATTTTCACTTAAAAACTAAATCTAGATGGGCATTTCAAATGCCAAAGAATCATCATCAGTAGACAAGTGAAAGAGATAAATATTTAAAAAAGGTAAAAAACAATAATTGATAAAACAACAATTTTGAAACGTTATACAATTAAGTATTTATGGCCAGTTTAGAATAAGAAAAAACATAAAGTACAAATAACTGTTGTTCTAGGCAATCTAGAAGACCCCAGAATGTACTTTTTCTATTCTAAAACCCCAGCTACTAATGTTGTTTTATAGTGTTTTAAAAGTAATGGTTACTTAAGAATTTTTATCATTTTGTTGTTTTTATTTTTATCTTTTGACAAATGTTTTTAATATTTACCACTTTCACAGTGTCTACTGATGATGATTGTTTAACATTTAAAAACGCCTACATTTAGTTTTTAAGTAATTTTTTTTTAGCCAATTTTTAGAGCAAATATTTTTTACAACTTGTTAAAAGTTAAAACCAAATACTTTCCAAGCCCTAAAATGAAATTACAATTGAAATATTTTTAAACAGTAAAAGTCCATATAAAAAAGTAAGTGAGTATACTCGTATTTATAAAACGCTCAATTCTAAAAAAAAATTCATTTTTTTAAGAAATTAAAAATTTTTTTCTAATTTATATGGCTGGATTACAACATAAAAAATTGTTGAATAGCAAGAGGTTTTCTAGTGAAAATTAATAAAAACTACTACCAACATTTTTAAAAATAAATTACACTCTTAATATTTCTTTTTAGTAAAACAATAAATAAATCTGTAGGAATTAAACTGAAAATTAAGGACTCATCATTTCAGTGTTACTTTTTAATTATTTTGTATAAATTTTTTTTATTTTAAAGCTGTTTTTTTTTTTAATCAGATAACAAAATTATAAAGAACTAACTTATTGTATTCAGATTCAAAAAGTTTTGTAGGTACTAAAAATAAGAATACTATTCATTAAAAAAACAGATAAAATTCTGGTTTGATGATGTGTGAATAATCTGCATCACATAATAAAATCAAAATTATTGGAAAATTTATTTATTATTAAGACAAACTAAAATTGATGAAGAACAAAGTTAATAAACAAAAACAAAAGAAAGAAATGAGGAAATAAGACACTTTTTTAAATATTTCCAAAACTGATATCTGATGTTCAGAAACAGTGAAGTGGAACACTTGTATCAGAAATTGTTCTTATTAATTACATGCTGTTACCTGCATTATCTAGATAAAAAGAGAAATGGCTGGTTAAGCACAGTCTTTAAAATTATTTTTTATACGAACAAGAATACTGTCTGAATTACTGTTTTCAGTGAAAAGTAACTGCACTAACTTTCCTCTACAAATATGTCAATCAATCTAGTTTATGTCTACAAGATTCTGCACTAAATCTCTTACCACCTCCCTTATTCATTTAGGAATTGTTTATTTTATATTTTATCGACCCATTTAACTCTCAACGTCTACCTGTAATATTGCATTTCAAATATCTTTTATTGTTTGCTTCTAAGAATTGTTCACATTTCACTACCATGAAGTGTGCTATATATACTCCTCCAGTTTTAAGTATTTTTAAGAATGATAATCTAATTTTTAATCCATATCTGATAATAGCACACTTCTTTCAATCATGAAACTCTCCTTTATTGTTCATTAATCTGCTTCAATTTGAGCTTTACTTCTACAATCTGTAATTTTATACTACCTAAATAAAGAATTTCGCAGCAACTTTTGACATACTACATACCTCTATCTTAATATTTAATTCTTTGTTATCATTTTTCTGTCACACTTTATAACTTTTGGTATGCTCCAATTAATTTATATCATTAATGAACTTTTAACACCTTTATCTTCTCTTCTTACATAACTACGCCCATCTCAGGTTTATCCTTCGATTCATGTATTACTTCTATTTACAAATAAATTGAAAGGCAAAAGGAGTAGACTAAATCTTTTTTTCACTTTATTCTAAATCAGAGTTTGTGTTTCTTCAGTTTTTATTACAGGAATCTTTTATAAACAATTTCTCCTGATTTTCCTTGAAATTATAAATGTTTTATTTCATTCTACATTATCAAACAATCTTCTCCACAACTCGTTCATCTCATCCTCTGAAGATATAACCTAACGGTGGTTCCGGAGGTAAAAAAAAAAAAAAATTTAAAAATGCTGTACAGATGACTTTATTCTTTTTTTTAGCCTATTTTTTAATATTAGTCTGATGGTCAAAATGATCTCCCTGGTACCTACACTCTTTCTGAAATCAAACCGGTCTTCATTTTAAAATTCTGCAGCATAGGATTTCAGTTACGTCATGACTGCAGTTTTCAACTTCTTATTCTCCTTGAACTTCTGGGAATCTACACAAATTTTTAATCTGAAAGAAGAAATTAGCAACAATTGTGGGTTATAATGAAAGTAATAAGAAAGCTCACACGGGAATTATTGAATTTTCTGAACAATGTGGGTAGCAGCACGTAACTAATAAAAACAATTTCTGATACAAGTGTTCTGCATCACTGTTTCTGAATGGCAGATATCAGTTTTGGAGATATTTAATAGTACACTTTGTTGTGGTTATTTAGCGGTTTATCAAATTTGTCTGAAGCGTTTCTTTTTTTATAACAGAAGGCAGTTGAACAATCTTACATGCTACCAGGTTTGGTTAAATTTTTTGTCTTTGGTGAAATAAAATGATGCAAGAATTATTGCATCGATTCAATAAAATTTAAATGTACATTCAAATACCAACTTTTTGGGTTTTACGCACTTTTGTCCCCATTTTGCATAAAGTTTATGATCGTCTAATTCTCAGTAACAATTCTACTCACAGTATTCTAAAAAAAATTCTGGAAAATGTTCAATCATTTTTACTCTAATATTTATTGAGTGTATTTATATGACCGTTATTTAACTTATAATGCTAACTTAGTCTTCCTATTACTCAATGTTTGCCTGTAAATTTTATACAATTCACGATGAAGTTTAAGAATATGAAGACCTACTTTTTTTAAACATTTAATTAGAGACCTGTTTCTGTCCAGTAAATATTGGTTTAAATAAAAGATGTGCTTATTATTACATTCATTATTACAGATTCTAATGAAAAACAAACAAAAAAGATACTAATGACCGAATGGTCAGTAGGTACCCCCCCACAGTGAATAAGTTAGAAGCTGTGCTGTATATTTGATAAGATTCTCTGTTAACAATTATGTTCTATTAACAAATGGCCCTTACTTTCAACATAACCTTGTATTATTATTAACTGACAGAAAAATAAAAACTATTCTAACAACAACTGCAGTACTTTTGAATTAATTATAGAAAATCTGAAAATACTGTTTTGAAAGAAATGAACATCTCTTTATGAAAACAAGTAAAAAAAATATATATATATTTTAAGATTAACTTGAGTGATCAATGATTTCATTTTAAAAGCTGCAAGTGCCAGTTAAGTCCTTCTATAATTTGTCAATCTAATTTCAAATGTATAAAAATTAAATCTGTAACAGATTAATTTAATAATAAAAAGGTAAATTTTTTATTTACAACCCAAATAAGAATCATGAGGATTAAAAGCATCCCAAATAGGCAAAATTTTAATTAATGAACACCACAATAAAAAATTTTTGCATAATATATTTTAAGATGAATAAATACATATTTCAATTAAAGAAAAAAAAAATTCCTCAAACCTACAGATAATGAAATTTATGACTATCTACAGTAATGATTTCTATGTATTCAGGGTATCATCCTTCACAGGGTGAGAACTATTTCAGAATACAATAGAAAAATTTCAGTTAATAACTTACTTTGGTATCTCATCAAAATCATAAAAATACCGAATTTGTTGCATATTGAAAGGATATGTAAAAAGAAAAAAAAACATAATCATCATACTTATTTCAGTAAAATGAAGGTAGATAAATTAAAAATGTTCTTTTACCTAAAACTCTGTTCAGTCTACACTGAATTATCACAAAAATAGTAAATCCAAAATCTCAAAGACAGATATAAACTTTATATATGATAATCATCATATTTAGATTTTTTAACACTTAGAAAGCTCTACTCAAATCTTTTATTGATTTCACTGAACATACCGTGGAATGTTATTGCAATGGTAAAGTATCAGATTTACTAAGATTTATACATAAGAAAAAACAATAGAGATAGCAATAATAATTTTATAAAATGTAAATAAGTTATTTTACTACAGATAAGAATATAAAATTAATGAAGTAATTAAGTAAACTGTCAACACAAAATATTTCAAGGGATACAAAATTTACAAGTATATCAGTGAAGAAGGAAAATTTATAATTACTGTATTAAATAAGTTTTTATTTTAACATAAATGTTTCTGCATATTTTTTATTAACTACGGCATGCTGATTTATTTTTTTTAAATATCCCCAAACAGATGGGTGCCATTATGATCCACAAAAGTTTCTCAATTAAAAACTTTCCATTACTCTGTTACATGATTGAAGTAATGCGTGCAACTTCTTGAATTTTTTTATTTTAGTTCCAGTTAACATATGCAGTTGCTAGATGTAGAAATGTGGCCTTGTTCTAGAAAAAAACTCCAAGAAAAATGTGGCATGTACACAAATCAGGTGATCAAGCTCGAAACAATGTCCCTATTTCTGGATATATATGGCTTGGATAATTTTTTTAAAGCAATAATAGACAAATGTGCAGTATGTCTTATAGCACTAGGTTGGAACAACCTAATTTATGGAAATCAAATTTTTGCCTCAAAAATGTTGTGAGCAAGATTTTGTAGAATGTTTCAGTAACAATTGTAGTGTTTCTTTTATCGTTTTGAAAAAAGAACAGCCCAAAAATGCGACATGATAGAAGTGCATACCACACTGTGACTTCAGACTATGAAACAGTTTCTCATGTAAATAAAGAGGATTTTCAACGCTTTAATATCAACTATTCTGCTTATTTATGTAGCCATTCGAGTGAAAATGAGCTTCATCTGACAAACGGTGGATTAGATTTTCATCACCATCCAGATGCTGAAAACTTTCTTGATAAAAATTCATGCAAGCAACCAAATAATTATCATTTAATTCCTGAACAACTTGAATTTCATAAGGGGAAAAATTAAGTCCTTATGTAAGATTCAACAGATCAATGATTCACTGATATTCAGTGCTTTAATTGCACATTGGATTGCATGTTATGAATTGATTATATGGATTGCATGTTATAGCAATTCAAATGTTATCAATGTTTTCTGACGTTCTAATACTCTTTTCTGCTCCTTTACATTTTAAATTTCATCTGGACCCAGTTTCCACAAACTTTTTAACACATAAGTTAACTGCATGAACAGACAGTATCTGCGTATTACATGGAAACCGAACAGACTGTGAAATAATGTCATGCAGGTGTTACCATTTTTATAAAATGATTTAGCACAGAAAGCAAAATATGCACCTGATCACAATACCATGTTTACTAAATGGCATTAAATGACTGGCAATATATCATAAAGTTCATTGTCAATATATCACAAAGTTTAGTGCCCTCATTCAAACATCAAATGAATAACTAAGCTTTTAAAATTTCCCACTTAACTGACATGCAATATATTCTAAATATAAATAAAGGTGTATCACAAAGTTCTCCCAGGGCTAATGGAATAACTCTTCCATTAATTTCACAAATAAAATAGGTTAAGGTCCCACATGCACCCACACCTCTGTGTGTGTACATATACTTCTGTTAACAGACTATATTACCTGGTATACAGAAAAAAAAGTGTTATCAAGGAATAAAAACAGACAATTTTATTTTTAGAGTAATTTCACAAATTTTAAGGTACAAAAAAAAACCAAAGTAAAAGAAAATTTTACTAAAAGTATAGCGAACTACTATAACAGCAAATAAAGAAACAGAATATTATTAGGAAGTTAATTAAAAATTTAATTATTAATAAAAATGTAACAAAGAAGTTCATGATGCTGAAGAATAACATGCAATCATACAATTCAGCTTATATAAAGTACAGTGTATATGAAGAGTTTCACTTTTTCTAATAAAAAAAGAAGAAAACAAAAGGTCAATTAATAAAAATAGATACAATTGTCAAATTGTCTGAAAATTGTGATATAGTTTCTTAAAATCACATAGAAAATTAAAACAAATTTAAAAAAAAAACAGCAGGAAAAGAAGAAAGATATTTGAAAAACAGTAAAATAGAAGAAACTGTATTTTGTAACTACTACATACAACATTAGATAAATGAATGTCTCTTATTAACAGGATTTATTGATTTTTGTCACTTTCTTCAAAAACACTGATAAATAAAAAATGACTTTTTAAAACACTTTTTTAATCAAGCACCACATCAGTGGTGGAACATTATTTCTTTACTTACAGTCATAAAATATATCTAGCAAATCTTTATCATAATGAAAATAAATACTTCTAATAGAGCCAGTTTTGTTAAATTATTTGTAACATGTCTGCGACTAACTGCAGTTGCATTGGGTGTTATATTTACCAGTATTTTCTTCTTACATATAATGAACTATATCTGATTATTCCATACTTCTCTTTTAAAAATGTAAAAGTAAAAGAAATTTTATGTAGAAAAAAAAATAATTAAAATTTAACATGACATTAACTGCATATTAGAAAAGAACTATATTAGTTCCTACTAGATATAGAAGTAAAATATATGCTGTTATCGAATGGTGAAGTATAATTTAAATAATTTGTAAAGGCAAGAAAATTGATTCTGTAATAAAAACAAGCGATTTTAAAATCTTCCTTATATTACAAAATAAAGACAAACTGGAAACATTTTTCATAAAATTACATATTAATTATAAATGAATTGTATTCAGTAGTAAGTTTAATAATATGGATAGATTAAAGTAAATTATTATTCCAGGCTTTAGTATGTCATTCCTTAAGCTGTGTAGAAAAATAATAATCACTTCATATTCTCTTTCCTACTCTAATACTAACTTCCGTGGTAGAGTATCTACCTTTCACATGAAAGATTCAGGTTTCAAATCTGAGTCGGGCTTGGAATTTATAAGCTACAAAATTCATTATTCATAAAAGAAAAAAAGAAAGAAGATGGTAGATGAATCAGGTGTTGGCCTCTTAGTAACAAATAAATAACATAAAAAGTTTCTTGTAATCGATATAGACTTGGTAAAGTGATTAATAAAATGTTAAAATAAAGTATTTAATAAAATAGATTTTAATGAAGTGTTCCTCACTTAAGTTCATGTATAATTTTATGCAAAAAATCATAGCATCATTAGGTTTAAACCTAATAATTCAAGACATATATTTTGTTTAAATAACTACAAATTTACAATATGAATGATAAAATCCAGAAATTTATTACAAAAAAAGGACAAAAATTGTTTACAGAACCAATAACCTCTTAGCAGTTACTGAAAATGTTCTTTTCTGTAATTACAATTTTTAAGGACTTTCATTAGTATAGGGATGAGCCAATGTATTCTAATAATGTATATACCCAGTCAATGTTAAAAAATGTAACATCATATTTGTATTTTTTAAGCAACTCTACATATGGAAAGTTGGGGATCATAATTATAAGCTGGAAGAGAAAAGTTTTTCAGTCTGAACAATAAAAGTGAAATTTCATTCATCTTAATATGCTTTTTCATGTAGCATATTTTAAGCAACAAAAAAAGTATCAAACCAAAATATTATTTACTAATTATTTAAGATATATGATTTATTTATTATATATGCAAGGGAGGACTGGTATTCAAGTTAATAACTAATTGAATAAGTGAATGAAAAATGTATAAACAGACACATCA
>JAAAKQ030481066.1:0-22404 GCA_010016005.3 Zanna intricata
TGGTTGGGTTTCAATTAACCACACTTCTCAGGAGTGGTCGACCTGAGATTGTACAAGACTACACTTCATTTACAGTCATACCATATCATCCTCATTCATCCTCTGAAGTAATACCTTACGGTAGTTGCGGAGGCTAAACAGACAAAAAAAAAAAAAAAATTTGTTTATAAGTACACAGGGCTTAAATCAAATTGGAAAGTTTCACACTTAAAGAAGAAAACCAGGAAATCAGACATATGAAATAACAACATATTCATATATTAACAAACAATGAATAAACAACATATTCATATTGGATGTTTAGTTATACTATTTTTTTAATTTATTTTGATGTGTTGATGGTGGTTTATTTCCTTTGTTTTTTTTTATCTGGTTCCTGTTGGCTTCAACTCGGATCATGTAACATTTTAAAGTTCAAACAGACCTTAAACTATAAAACCTACCCCACAGCAATTTTAAAACAAAAAACTACACCTTGAAATAACATGGTGTATGATTTTTTTTTTTTTTTTAATTTTGGATTTTTCTGTTGATTTTTTTATTTTTACTTTTTTTTAATGTAGATTAGCCCTGTATTTTTATTGTTTTTGGTTGAGCTTATCAACCTGAGCATTTCAGAGAATGTTTTTTTTTGTAATTTTTTATACTCTTTTTGGTTCTTTACCTTTTTTATTGAGAATTTTTATGTTACTGATTTTTGTGGTTTTTAAAAAAAAAAATTTGATTTATGGAATAGCCGATTTAGCAGTCGCACACCTGCTTGTGTGGCTTTTTGTTTATTAAATACTGCCATATTACTGGTCATAAAATAAAGTGCTCATTAGAAAAATATGTAAAATTTTCTCAGCTTTCCAATTATTAGCATTTCACTATTTTAATAAATGATATATTTCATTTGTATAAACAATATATTTCCATTTACCAACATAATACTTCATTTCATATCTCATAACAGTCGTAAACATCCTACCAACATGACATTTCATTTTACTTAATGTATAACTTATTTTAATTAATGACGACAGTGTTATTAAAATAGCAATGTAATTTTATTTTAACAAAAGACCAAAAGAAAACAGAAAAAATTATTTTTTTTACACTAATTCATGATTTTATGAAGTTTCATATGGTAAGCCATACATCTTTTAGAAGAGACCCTTTCCCCTTGGTCTTTTTTTTTTGGGAAAATTTTTTCTTCTATTTCGACCCTCCAGGTCTAATATGCCTTGTCTATGAGAGGAAAATGGCTAAATCAGTTACAGTTTATAGAGCCAAAATTGTGAGAAAAGTTCATTAAAAATTTTGCTGAATCATTGATGTGAATGTATTACACTACTAAAGTAAACTAGTTTGTAACTGAAGTAACAAAATCGACAACTTTTAGAAAACAATTTTATTTTAATTGAAACCAGCAGGATTATTTTAATAAAATGTGTTGATTTTATGATAATTCTGTTGTTAGTTATAAAATCAATCTTTAATTTCATTTTAATATATATTTTTTTGATTTTATTAAGCCATGAAACTTAAATCATATAAGATAGTTTCCATTTAAGTAAATTTTTACAATTATTTTAATATAAATCTGTCTTTATAAAAATTCAAAATGAATGACAGGTTTTAATGTTTATTTTGCATAATAATTTATTATTTAAAAAAATTCAAATCATTTTTGTTAAAGACTAGAAATTAAAGTGACATATTTATTTCCTTATTATTGTTTTTGGCTTTTTATTGTCTCATAATTGAAAACTACAGGGAGACAAAGAAGAAGGCTCACAACAGAAATGGACAGAAACAAGGTAGCATAAGTTGGTAGAACACCAAAAGTGATGATTGTCTCTTAAATTGTTTGAAATCTTAATAAATATTGTTTTATACTACTTAAATATTCAGTTTATCTATATTTGAAATTATTTCATTGATATAAGTTAAATTTTTACAATTTTGTTTTTTTTTTTTATTAAAATTTAATAAACTTATCATTTGAATTATTAGTAATGGTTTGAAATGTGCAGGGTACTGATCATTTAACAGTCACTTGGAAAGTAGCTGATGGTATTTATCAACACATAGACGTCAGAGAAGAAGGCAAAGAAAATGTATTTTCCTTAGGGCAATCATTATGGATTGGTTCTGAACAGTTTGAAGATCTTGATGAAATAATAGCAAGACATATTAATCCAATGGCTGCTTCTGCTAGAGATTTATTAACATTCCGTTATTATAAAGATACTGAAGGAGGTCTTAGAGATAAAGCTGAAGAGTATTTAAAAGAAGAAAAGCGGAAAAATCCTTCAAAGATTCACTATATTGTTTCTGTATCAAAGGTAAAAACAGTATCTCTAATTATTGTCTTCTATTTTTTTTTTTTGTCAAAAAATACTTATTTTATAATTGTAAAAAATCATAAAAAATATTATCTATTTTTTAATTGTACTATTCAGATAATTATCTTGTTTTATCATTTTAAAAAATTGTAGAAAGTGATGTGTATTTTTTTGAAAAACACAGTTAAATTCAAGAGAAGGGTATGTTCATAAAAAGTGAACTTTTTATGAAAATTTTCAGTAGCATGCTCTACATAAGTTAGTGCTATGTTGACTTGCCAGGAGTGTTATCGTACGCATTACTGAAAAATTTGCCACTCAAGGAACATGTGATATTATTTTGTTATTATTTAATTATATTCTATCATTTTTAACTTTTTTTTGCAGTTAGTCTTTAATCATAATTGAAATTATGTAAATCTGTGTGGTTGTACTAGATCTGAATAATTCAGTTTTTTACAGTAGAAAAAAGTAAACCCAGATAAACAAAATGACAGTTGACATTTAAAAAAAAAAACAGATAATGCCAAATTTTTTCCTAAAAGACCCTGCTTTGAAAGATATATATTTTTATATAATAAAAATGTTGACAGTACATATGCCATTATAAATTTTATAAATAAAAAATGTCCGTATAGTGATATAATATTATATCATTCAAGAAGTAATATAGTATAATTGTTACCTAAAAATTTTAAAATGCTATATAAGATTATGATGACAAATCACTGCGCAAATTTGAAGAACTCTTCTACATCCTGCACACTGGTTTCATATTTTTTGTATCTGTGTGTTCAGTTGATGAAGAGTTTGATGACAAAAACTGATAACTGATTTATATAGCTTTATTAATATTTTTTGTCTGTAGAATAAAATTGAAGATGCTAATTAATTTGATGTTTGTTCCATGACAAGATTTGGTCAGCTGAAATTAGGCTTGTCAATTAAAAAAGCATAGTATAAGGAAATAATTACTCCTTACATAGAGTTTTAAGATCTGACCAAATGTAAAAATTAAATGATTTTTGTTTGAAGTACCAGCAATAGAGAAAAGCACATATATTATACTTAAAAGGGCAAATATGTATATATAGGTTAAATGTTGTTATAAAACAATCTGATTTTCCTTTTGTAGACAAAAGTTTGTATGAGGTGGGAAATCTACTTCATAAATAAATATTATCTAGCAGCGTAAGCTGCAAGTACTTTGTCATTAGTTTTACTGGATTCCATTTTTAATTTTAATTCAATGTTTTAGATCTATTTGAGTACTTAAAATGAATGCAAAAATGAATTTTCTTTGAAATCATTATTATATGACATTTATTTCCCTCTTAACCAATAACCACACATTATCACAGAAACAGTTCTCTGCACTTATAAATTATGCATTTCACTTGTGTTTAGCAATTCTGAATAGTGTAATTGTAAACATTTCCTAAAAAATTACTGATATTCTTTTGAAATAATACCTCTAGCAATCTAAAATCTGACTTGGATTTTTTAAGACTTAAAGAATCTAGATAATTGTGGCTCTATATGTTTACAAAAAAAATGCAAACTTGAGTAATTCATTTATGGTATGAAGTCTAATAATTTTATGTAAAATTCACTCAATTATTCTCATTATTTTTCATTCTATAAGATTATTTTAATAGTTACTTTCTAAAGCATAACTGATTTTTAGATAAACCAAACAATACAAAGTTACTATCATTTTAATTTATTACATTCTGTTTTTCTATGACTATTATTTTTGTAACATTAATGCTATTTATAATTTATATATAGATTTATTATAATACCTTGTAGTTGTAAATATCAGTTGTTTTTATTTCTTGTAAAGTATTGAAAATTTTATTTTCAATACATATTTTACAGTTTTATTGGTAATTAAAATAATTATATAATTTGCATGTGCGTTGTTTTTTTTTTTTTTTTTTTTTCGTTTGTCTATTTAGCTTACCTTATACATTTTAATCTCTCTTAATGAGAAGTAAGTAAATGATATATTTTTTAATTATTGAAAATCTTGCAGCTGTTTAGAATTGTTTTACTCATATTACTTGTATTCAAATATTAAAAATTGGGAAAATACACTCATTAAAAAAAAAAAGTTAGAAAATAAATTGTATTAATGACATATGAATAATAATAATCTTGTTTTCAGTAACTGGAAAAGAAATCTTTATTATATGCAAAAATTCTCAAACTTTGATTAAATTCAGTTTACTATTTTGTGTTTCAGTGCTCTAATTTTTGTTTTTTATTTATTTTTGCTTATAGAATTATCCTGGAAAATTTATGTTGTCATATTTACCTCGAACAAGATGTAGACATGAGTTTATAACTGTTATTCCAGAAGGGTTTAGATTTAGAGGCCAAATGTTTGATACAGTTGGAATTTTATTTAGATGGTTTAAAGAGCACTTTAGAGATCCATTACCTGGAACACCCAGTACACCACGTACCGGTATTATGACAAATCGTACAACACCATTTATTCCACATACACCTGGTGTCAATATGGGCAAGTATTTGTTACTTATTGAATATATTTTTTAGGATGATCTGATATGTACTTTAGTCATTACACTTATTGTGCAGCCACACTGGACAGCCCTGTCCCCAAATTGGTTGAAAGGCCAGAATCCAATATCGTCATACCAAAGATGTTATTTTCTGTACTGCCAACCATCACAATTATAATCTTTTGGGTGATAGAGGATTTATACCCTAGATATTATTTAATGAAAATATATTTTATAAATAATATATATCTATGTGAATTTTATTTGAATATATAAATTATATAATTTTATTTTAAAAAATTATATATTTTTTTTTTGAAAAATAATTTCTCAGTATATGTACAACTTTGCCATTAAATTCATAAATATCCCGCAAAATTTGATTGTGTTAATTTTATTTTAAGTTTTTCTGTTACTGTGTTTGGCGGTTGAGTTATTTATGGAATAAATAAATGTATTATTTTTCTTAAATTAATCTTTAAGATTCATATTATTCCTCTGAACTGTTAAATTATATTTAAATTTTATTAATATAACCATCTAGTACAGAATATTGAAATAAGACATTATTATTATTATCTTTCATAAAAGTTTTTTTTTTATTTTTCGTGGGATCCGCATCCTCGGTCATAGTTGAATTAATTCCATTAATTCATAATAAAAATTTTTACATAAAAGCACTTGTGGTAGATTAATATGCAATTTTCATTATTTAAGTTCTGCTCTGTTACAGTTTTTATATGATAATCTCCTTCAAACATTGTCTGATAGTACATCAGATAAATATTTTTTTTTTTGTATTTATGTATTAATATTTTTCTAAAATTTGAGGGTCATTTAATAATTAAATAGACAAAGATTTTTAGTAAAGGAAACGCTTAATGACTGCAATTGAAACTTGCATTAGCTGGTAACCTTGCGAAGAGTGTTAGTAGTTTGATTAATATTTACATAAACATAACCTCTAAAGTCTTAGTTATGATGGCATGTCCGCTTGAAGAAACTACTTCTGCAAAACAGCATTCTGTGATCGGTTTTTATTTTTGGAAAGTGTACAACCATCAGAAATATTCTCTTAGATGAACGAACAATACGGCAGTAGTTGCATGAACCGTGCCTTTTTAATACGTAGGTGGATAAGTTTAAAAGTGGCCACAAAAGCGTGACCGATGAGCCCCGCTTTGGACATCCAGTGTTGACCTCAGCGTTAAATTCTCCTACCCAAGCGTCATAGCATGCATTGGACACCCTGAATTATCTGTACATAAGAAATTTAAAACAAAACCTTCAGCATGTCAACCACCTTTTGGGATTCCCATGGTCTGTTTTTATGTGATTATTTAAAGGAGAAACACACTATAAACAGCCTATACTACTCGGCCATGATTTAGAACAAAGTCAGTCCACATTAAAGAGGAAATTTCCAAGATGGCAGAGCAAAGGATTCTCACAGAGAATCCCTACTAAAACTACATAGCAAATTAATAAACATAATAAAAACTGACCCTTACAAATACTAAATTAAGTAAATTCTCTCTGAACCATTTGAGATCAAAACAGGAATGTGCCAAGGCGATGGGCTGTTACTGGCTCTTATTCAACTGTTCTAGAAATGTTAGAGGAAATGACTCAAAAAATGCCCCCAAAAGTAAAACTAGGCTGAAAATTCAAAACAAGCTGTCTTAGTTTCGCTGATGACTTGGCACTGCTAGCAAGCCAATTTCTGGGTTGCCTCTTCAGCCAGAAGAGGTTGCTCAGGATGTGCTATATGTATAATTTTACTAATTTACCTTTCTTGCTTCTACCACTAATGTTTTGTAGTTTATATATCTTTAAGAGCTATTCTCATTATTAATTTGCTTACAGTCAATATTTATAAATAGAAGTAAAGATTAGTGATCGGTCAACCAACAAGTATACCTAAAGATTTTACATCATCAATATTGAACTGAATAAAAATATTATCAGTACACAAGTTCCCCCACATTCAAATTGTCATCTAGTTATTTTGCTAGACAAAGGTTTATACTCAAATTTTAAAAAGTTATTTTAAAAAATTCTTAATATTATCAATCTGTATCTATGTTAAAAACCTCCAGCTATAAATATTTTTATTTTTTTATTTAACTGTAAAACATTTTATACCAGTTGTGAAATGCTTTTTTCATGTATGTCATGACATCTATAAACAGCTGATATTTTAATTGGACAGTTGTATATATCAACTGCTGTAAAAATGTTTTATAGCAGTTGTGAAATGTTTTTTATGTATGTCATGACATCTGTAAACAGCTGATACTTCAACTGGACAGCTGTATATATCAATAACAGCAGTTATATTATTTATGTTACTTTGTCATCCACTGTTATATTTACATTGAATTTATTTAATTTATATAAATCACTACACAATTAGCTCTATTTATCTTACTATCGTTATAATAAATGTTGTAACCCTCAATCTGTGAAATTTTATTGTAGTTTAAATTTCATGTTTCAGTACAAATTACTATGAAAGACTTACATTAGAAATTTTCAAGTAACTTCGTAATTTTTCATAATTTTTTGTTGGCTTTTAATATTAACCAGTAATATCAAATTGTTATTATAAAGTAAGTTGATATAAAATAAATACAGCAAATCTGATTCAATATGCAAAATATCACTTTGCGTACCCTCTGGGGTGCGTGTACCATACTTTGGAGACCACTGGTCTAAAGTATTCATCTTCTTGTTTCAAAATAAGAGTCCAACAATCTTAACAAACTCCATATATAGCTGATAACTGTTGATAATGACTGATAAAATCAATGTTGACAATGATTGATTTTGGAATTCCGATTTGAACAATGAGTTCTGATATATTATATATGGTTAGGTATATATGCATCACTGGCAATCCATTCAGCTCAGTTGATTTGGATATATAATACTTCACCATAATGAGACTATATATATATATATATATATATATATATATATAAAAGCTTTTTAATTTTTATCTTTTTACATTTTTGTTTATCTCCTAACTTCAGATGGCATAGCTTACTAGATTGGGCACTATTAGATTATTCATTAATAAACTTGGTTATTAAATTTGGAAGCAGAGAATGTTTATTTTTGGCAAACATGGAAAACTGACTAAAGTTCAGTGGCTACAGTGATCATAATGAGAGACAGAGGATCCTTAATAAGAGAGAAGTGATATAGAAAAATAATTATTTATTCAACGACAGTGAAAGCAAAGCTACTTTTTAAAATAACCTCCGGCTATATTTATGCCCTCATCCCATCTTCCTATGAGTTTTCATTTTGAAATAATATAGAATCACCTTGATATCTGAGTCGTTCTTGACTTGCTAATTGATATAAAATTCTGTGCCACATAAAAAAAAATTTAAGAGGGAAACAAAATAAAAATTCTGATAGTCATATTCAGACTGTAAGGTGGATGTGGCACCTCTTCCTGACCCAACTTTTAATAACTTCCTATATCTTTTGAGAAGTATGAGTTATCATGCAGGAAAGTTATGCCTTTTGAGAGAGAACCAGGAAATCTCCTCCTTATTGGAGATTTCACTTTATTTTCTAGCATATCACAAAGTACTTTCTGTTGATTGTATGTTGTTCCTCTAAATAATGGAGTAAATTGGGCCTTTATAGTGCCAAAACACTTTCAGCATCACTTCACTGACTGATGCATAAGGTTTTGGATCTTTTCTGACCAGTAAAGTCTTATATTTTCATTCCATTCTGTATTGTTGGATTCCAGCTAAAAATGATAAATAGTTCAAGTTATTATGCAGTCTGAATTATCTTCCACTAAAAACCACTGCTTAAGTTACAATTGAGTATTTGGGTATTTTGTGATTTTGAGTAACAGACTCTGAACTAATTACCTTGAACACATTTTGTGGCAGTTCTATCATGGATAATGGAATGGACAGTATTGATCTTACACTTCACATTTCCCAAATTTTTATGTCAGTCCTTGCAAATAAGGTCATTAATGTGATTTTGCATAGTGATAGTCAGTCATTATCTGCCAAAATATAGTCAACATTATCTGCCCATTTTAAACTATTCAACCATTTATAAAAATTTGCTGGGATAATACACATATTGTTTTAATATGCAAGTAAATTTTGGCCAGTTTTATACCTACAGAAAATAAAAATCTTATCACAGCATGCTGTACTTCACAGAACACATTTCAAGTAGAGCAAAGATTTTGAAATAATCAAAAAAGGCTGTAATAATAGAACTTCTTTTTGAACATCTGATATTTTCTTTTCAGGAATGCCAACTTGAATGTCAAACAGTTTATTATATAAAATTTTTCTGCTGTTGCCATTTGTCTATTTATTTATTGAACAACCCTTGTATGTACATGTAATTAAAGTTGAAAGATAAAAGTAAACACATTTTTATGTTTTTAAATGATTTGTTTGCTTGATAGGAATGAATCCAGATACAATTCAAAGAGTTGCACAAAATATGCCAAATCATGTTCTGCATAATTTAACGCAGGTAGCTACTCATACGCCTCATTATTCACAAACTCCTGGTGGTTACACCATACCAACTTACCCAAATACTGTAAGTAATAAAATTTTTAATTTTAAGATTTTAAAGAAATAACTATTTTCTCTATGTCAGCACGATATTAAGTCATCATAATGTTTTCAGTCAAAATTATTTACTAAAGTAATTTTACTGTTTAGTTCTTCTTATTGAGTATATTGCTCATTCTGGTTGAAGATTTTATTTTTAGACTTGATCGTATTTTTGCATTTCAGATAAGGAAAGCAAGGTTATTTTGATCAATTGCTGATTTTGAAAACTAATAAAAATATGTATTTGTTTTTTAAGAATAAAAATATTTTTCAAATATTATATTAAAAATATTTAAAAAATCATACATTATTCAATTATTTAATCATGCGCATACTAGACATTATTCCTAAGAAATAATAATACATCAGAAAATAATGATTGATTTAACTAGCATTAAATCACCCTTTCAGAACATTTGATGGATGTAGAAACAAGTAGTTGTCAGCTTTTTTTTTTTGTGTGGTCAAACTGTAGATGTTATAACATTCATTCAATTTTGTAAATAAAGATATGTTACCAAGCAGTAACACACCTGCTTTCATCCAGAAAGTTCTGGGTGAAATTTTAAGTTTGTTCAGGCACAACATTTTTCATGTGCTCTACAAGGTCTCTTAACATTAAGTTGTTAAAATTGGATATCAGCTTGGTATTAACTTAAGGAAATAAATATTTTTTGTTAGATTTAATTAATGTTTGTTTAAGCTGTTAATTACTTTCACTGGTTTATTTGTTAAATCTCCCTTCACCATTTAATCCGACTTTAGTCCACAGTCACTAGTTATTTCTCCCTCAATTGTTGTATTCATTTATAGTTTTTAATTAACAAAAATAACTCTTGAGCTTAACAAAAATAACATTTGCTGCTTATGTGATAGTTTATGAAATATAACTATCCAAATGTTCTGCTCAGTCACAATTTTTTGTTTGTTATATCCATATACTGTAAGTTAAGTAATGTTTTTATTTGTTTGTTTTTTTATTTGTGAAAAGTAAGTTTTTTTCAATGGTAAGTTTAGATACTTTTAATTTAATCTTTATATGCAGGAAATTAATTTAATTTTCATAGTCCAATTTCTTTCATTTGCGTGCTGAAAGGTCTTTATGACAAAAGTTTATAAAATTTAGCTGCGCAGTTTGATATATTTTCTGTTGCATATTTGATGGGTGATATAAAGAAATTTTAAAATTTCTTAGTAAAGAAGAAATATATTTAATATTTTGGGAAAATAATTTTAGGAATGAATTTATGTTTATAATAAATTTAAAAAAAAATGTATTTAATAGTTATTTTTTTATAATCTAGCTTTTACAAGAAAGCCAAATATTAATAACCAGTAAAAGGATTAAGATAATAATGTTTAAGAATAGTTTTTATAAATGGTTGAACTACAAACCTCTCCATAGCAGAGTGATGGTGTCTGCCTTTTACACAGAGGTCAGACATGGCATTTTTCATACACTACAAAATTCCATTTCCATATCTCGTGCATAAGCTTGAAGCTCATGTGGAGATATCATCAAGAAAAAATTAAGGTATTATTGCATATATGTGACAACTCTTAAATGTTTAACCTCAGAACATTCAAAAACTGTAGTTAATACTGGAAAATCTAGGGACTGAAATGTGTATTTAATGAGTTGGAAGTGTAGGATTTTTTTTATTCTACGCTGCGGTTTACAATATGATCGTACTTTACTTTATGGTTATTTATGGTGGTACTCCACAGAACTTGACCTGCAACTTTTTAAATAAAAAAGAAGTAATTTTTAAACTTGTTTGTGTGTTGTGTTTCAGCCTTACACTCCATCTGGTCAGACACCATTCATGACTCCTTATCATACCCCTCATCATCCTGGAATAACACAAACCCCACGTTATGGACAACAGACTCCTTCACAACCTGTGTTCTTACATCCAGGTAGTGTTACTCCTTCCCACCGCACACCATCCCATCCCATGAATCACCCACAACGTCAAACCCCTCCAACACATCCTAGAAATACTGTAGTACCTAGCGCAACTACTACTACTGATCCAAATGATTGGAGGAAGCGAGCAGAAGAATGGGCCAGACAAAAACAAAGAGAAGCATCATCAAATACACCTCGATCAGATGGTCGGAGTACACCTCGAATGGGACCAGGGTAATTTATTTATTTTCAAGCACAATATAAAGGTTATTTTATAAGGTTATAAATTATTTATAAACAGCCACAATATAAAGGTTTTTTCTAAAATTTAGAGCAGTTGAATAGCTTTATTGTAATTTATTAAAGATTTATGTTAAATTTAATGATTCTCATGTTTTTTCTAATCAATTTTCTACAACCCAGTTTCTCTACAGTTTTATTTATAATCAGTTTCAAACCAAGGGAATAATGTGCTTATTTTTAATAATTTTGGTCAATTGGTGCAGTTAATGAAGCTGAAATCTTTCTTTAGTGGTATACTGAATTTAATAAGGTTTATGGTACATAGATTATGAATTGAATGACTTACAAGAGCAAAACTGGTACTCATTTTAAAAGTGAGATTGAAAATGTCTGTTAACGTATTTAACAGGCAGGTAATAAAAAAGAATAGGTAATGAATTTCGAGAAGATTATGAATTAATTATGAAAGGATTAGGTTTTTTTATTTTAATTATTTTGTAATAAATTATTTATTAAGAAGTTCAGTTGATATATTTTATGTGTTAAAGAAATAACCTCACCATAGGTATTATTTTCAAACCAGTATTTAATTCTTTTGTCTGACTGTCTATATTCTGCATGCTTGTTTATAGCATCTAAAAATATACGCACAGTTGCAGAAGATATTAATGTGACTGAACTTCAGTTAAAGAAAATTAAAAATAGTATGATCTCTGTAAAATGTATTACAGAAAATTTATACTTATACCAATAGAGTACATTAGTAATTTTTACCCTTGACATATGATATACACTTTCATGCATAAGTAGTTTCTGAATAAGATAAACGCACAGCTTTGCTGCTCAAAAATGGTACTAATTTAATCCACATTCATGTATTTGGTATTGCATATCAGATTGTTTATATTACCTATAGATGTCAATACAAATCAGTGTATGAATTTCTGTATTGATCTATAACTTGAAATTAGTAGGGTGACTGTTATTATGTTTTGTTTACAGCTATAATTACATTATCATTTTAAAAATGGTACCCTTTAACAGTGTTATATGGAGCTGTTATATTCCGTTACATGTTAGTAATGTTATTTTATGATAGAAATCTGTTTTAATATTTTATATGATAAATATTTGGGGGGAAAATCCTTTCCTCTACATTAGACCCTTTCAATGGCTTTTTTGTTCTCTATTAACATTGGTCACTACAGTCACTTGATTTATCATTTTAAGCCAAAATGAACCATTTTTGAAGGAAATTGAACATTTAATTTGTAAATAAATTTTATGGTATTGGGAATTAAAGTTGAAAATAATTTGCTGGGGAAGGATTAAGGTTTTAGAACAATTTCTATTTATAGTTTTGTTTCAAAATACTGTTCTGGTAATAATGCATATATACTTTTGCTTCTGTGAGAATAATTTCAACCTGCAAGAAATTATCTGCAGATCCATACATCAGCACAGATTTTCTAAAACTAGTAAAATTTATTTATTTCATTTAGAAGTTATTCTTAGCAAAGCTTTGCTGTAAACAGTAATTTTAAATATATTTACTATCATGTAAGTTAAGTTAATTTTTTTGAAAAATAATTAGTAACAAAATCAAATGAAAATAAATAATACCATAAGGTAAATAATTTTATTAATTGATGGAGGAAGCAAGTGTAATTACAAATATACATAATAATAAAGTAACTGCTATCAAGAAAGAAATTATACTAAATTTATATGAATTGCATGGAAAAGTTAAATTGTTTACTTTCTTACTGCTCTTTAGAATATTTTTTTCTAAAATTTTCCAATATATTTCTTAATAAAATTAAAAATGTAAACTTAAAGCAATTGGTTTAATTTAATTAACTTTCATCTTCACAGGCGTGCAGTGAGCGTTATGTGTCAAAGTTTTATTGTAGCACATTTTGTTAATCAAACGTTAGTTTAATGCAAATTAATAGGATAAAATAAAGATATATGTAAATTTTTTTCTGAAAAATTGTGTGTTCTACTGAACCCAATGCAAGGATAAAGGAGTTTATTATCTCCCTACTAATCACAGAGTCAGGACAAATGTCCCTTGCTGCTGTGTCTTTTGTTTATCAGGTGAGTCATTATTTAGTAGAGGTATAGATTTAATTTATGTACAGAGTTATTTGCGTTCCGATCCATTAAACCAGTGAGAAATAATTGACCAGGGCTGATAGTTAGAGACTAGGGGCATATGAGCATTCTCTCTGATACCCCTTCAGTCCATCTCCTGAAGCCCTTTAGGCATAACAGGAATGCACCTTCCAGGAGCCCTAGTGTTTGGAGGAAGCAATGCACTTCCCTTCTCAGATGGTCGTATATGCTGGCTGTGTTGTGTTCTATATTACACCAGATAACAGAATGTGTAAAAAAAAAAATGATTAGCGTAAGGACACTTGTTCATGACTATATGCTAATTTCTTTCAAATGATTAAGGTAAAATTAATTTGTTTTCAGTGGTACTACACCGCGTTATGATGATAGCCGTAAGATGACACCTCGTTATGATAATAATGATATGCGAGGAACACCTAGACAAGTAATCAATAATCATCATCGATCACCTAGAACGCCTTCATATAAATCACCACATACTTCAAACAGTACGTGTTCATTTGTTAAGCATACCTTGTTCTGTGTTTTATTTTTATATTGCAGTGTTTTGTTTTATAAAGCAGTATCTTATATATATATATATGTATATTCCCCCTACCCCTCCCCTCACTCCCTCTCTCTCTCTTTATTTTTCTCTGCATATTGTTCCTCTGTACTGTTAAATAATATTTTTAATTTTACGAAAATAAATCGTGTAATACAGAATATTGTGATAAAGACACCATATTTAACCTTATCTTAATTTAATGAAAGTACTTTCACAGGATCCTGCATCCTCAGTCATATTTGAATTATTTAATTAAATTGCATAATAAATATTAAAAATACTAGAGTAAAGAAAATAGTGTATTGATTTATTATATGAATGTTGCTATCTGCTGCAATTTTTATAAGACTGAATGTCTCCCTCAAACATTGTATGTTGGTTTATCAAATTGAAATTTTGTTTTTATTTTTATATGTAATATTTGTCGTAATATATTTAATTTTATGTCATCTTTATTAATTTTTAATATTTCTAAATTTATGTTAATATCAGAAATAGAATGTTTCATGTTTATTTGATGGTATTTTAATACTGGTTGGATTTGTGATTAATCTTAAAACTTTACTGCTTTTATAAATCATTAGGCTAGATAACTTTCTCTTTTGATAATAAAATAACAGATGATTTGTCATAATGGTAATAATAATTTTTATTCTCATCAATGGAGGAAGAGTTAAATTTTAAGCACGTAAATATTAAGATAATTATATATAAATATACATATATAAAAACTTTGTTAAGTAGAGAACAATTTTTTTCTTTTTTTTATAATTGTATTTAGGTTCTTATCCTAGTATAAAATTTCCAACACAGTGGATTTTTGTTTAAATAAAATTATACAGTTGAGTAATCAACAATCTACAAAAAATATAAAAGACCATCCTCCTTCTATAATTATAATATGGATAGGGGATGGAAAAAATAGTTAAATTTAAAAAACCCTAACAACCACAAAATTTGGAACACACTTCTTCACTGCCGTACTGGAATGATGTAAATTTAAAACATGTTCATAAATATTGTTGCCAATTGTTACAAAGTACTATGTGCTTAATTAAAATACCATCTTGAAAAAAAATCTGTTTATTTAATCATTTCATAATTTTGTTTTAAATTTATTAATATATTTTACAAGTATACTCAATTTTTTTATAGTAACAAATTTCCAAACTTTCTAAATCATTTTTATAATAATGTTATGCTTAGGTTGTGACAAACAGTTGGTCATATTAGACATTTCTCTCTTTCCATTTCTGTAAGCATTGTAATGTTCCATAAACCTTTTTTTAAAAGATGTTATTTTAGAAATATAAATTTTATTATATTCATTACATTTAATTTTATATATTCCCCTTAAATCCTCTCCATTATTATTCCTTATGTATTCTATACTTAAAAAACTTTTAAAAAAGATTTATCAAGATTACTATGTTTACAGAAACAGAGATGTGTGTCTGGAGGCCAATCATTTGTTGCGGTAGTATTACTAATTATAAAAATAATTTAGAACTTTTGGGAATTTTTAACAATAATAGTATATTTAAAAAATATTATATTTATAAATTTAACTTCAAGTATGAAATGATTAATCAGCAGATCATTTTTGAAGATTTTTTAATTAAAGACAGCAGTTTGTAGCAGTTGGCAATAATGTTTACAAATTTAGTTGTGTGCCACTTTAAATTCCAAATATTAATTTTAAGTTCCAAATATTGTGATTGTTAGGGTTTTTATTTCTTTTTTGTTTTTGTTACATGATGTAATTGTAGAATTATGTACCAACTATAATGTGGGATCCTGTGAAATTTGACTATTGGTGGTAGTTTATTTTAGGTTTTTCTGTTACTGTGTTTGGTGGTTAAGTTGTTGTTTTTTGAGTGGCACAGTGGTCAGTATGTATATGAATTATTTGAATTTTTAGGTGTGTGTATAGATGTGTGTGTGTGTGTATATATATATATATATATATATATATATATATTGTGAAATTTTTAATCATCAATGAATGAATCATATCAGACAGATCTGAATAATTAAAAATATGACAAGACACACTAATACTAGTTAAAAAGATAAGAAATAATGAAATCAGAGTATATTTAAGTAGGGATATTTAACTCTATATTACCTTCACTTACTTTTTGTATTATACATTGAAAAATATCATTGTATGGATTATTTGTTAGCAGAGCCTATATGTATTACCAAGTATCAGTTTTTTTTTTGGAGGGAGGAAGTTGTTTGCTAAGCTTCAAATCTTGGATCATTGATGCAGTCTACAATTAAAATAAAATTCATTTATACAATAAGGTCATCCATTATTTTTGTTATGCTTCTTGATATTTTAATTTTTTTTTAGATTTTGATATGAATTCCCCAAGAATTAATAATGTGCCGAACAATCGTGCGTATGATCCATTTGGATATGGTGGCAAATCACCTCGTTATTCTCCTGCTCCATCAACACCTCGTACTATTAACTCTCCGAGATCTATGATAGAAAGTTCATTGGGAGATGCAACTCCATTGTATGATGAAAATTAATAGGTTAATATAGCTATGTATAATTTATTCTTGTATTGCCAACAATAAACCCATATTTACTCAAGTTTATGTTAAAAATACTTTAAATAATTTATTATTCATGTTTTAATGACATAATTTGTATTCAAGGAAAAAATATTCATATATTAATGTTTTTAAGCCTCATATTTATGTTTTGTGTATCACTAATATTTGAAATGTATTAATTTAATACTTCAGTGGCATATGATGCTTTTTCTTTTTAAGACAAACTTATAATTTAAACTGGTATTATTTTCTATCAGTTTAGTTAATCTAATAAAAAATATTTATAATAAATAGATATGTATAGAATATCTAATTCATACCTGTTAATTTCCTAATGTAATGAAGGATTTTTTTTTTAATAATAAACTTTGGTAACTGTTAAATTTTATGTATAAGACTGTAAAAGAAATTAGAAAACAAATAAATGACTATTATTTAAAACAGTTGTTTTCTTACGTATATTATTATAATAAAAAATTATCTGCGCTTTATATTCCAGGGTTGTGTTTAAGAAATTTATTTAATTAGCATATTGTTGGTATGTATATGAAATTTGTATTTGAAATAGTTTTTACTACTTTTACATATAATTGTCGTATATTTTAAACATATAAATTACATTAGTTTCTTATATTTTAGTACACACCAGTTTTATTAATTATGTATATGAAGTAAATCTATCCTAAAATTATGCAATCACGTTTATTAAAAGATTTTTGTATTATTGTTATTTTATTTTTTTCTTGTTGTAAACATTTTATAGAAGCTGTAAAGAGAGAAAAAAATAAAACTAGTATTCTTTGAATAAATAAAAGTTATTTTTTTATTGTTTATTTAAGAGTGATCGGTTGGTTAGAAGAATGTAGTTTGAATATGAGCTCTTGAATTTCCCTACCCTTCTAAACTTATATTGAGCTAAATAACATTTCCGCATGTGTACATGCATGTAGGCAATATTAGCCCCGCTACAGAATTGCACAGTATAAAAGTCAGTAATGTTAAGTCGCTAATTTACAGACTATAAAGTAGAAAACTTTACATTTTTATTTATACTGTATCGGTCATGATAAAACTTTTTATTTAATTAAATCTTATATAAAACATTATTGTTTTAATCGTCAGTAGGCTATTCAACTGGACTGAATGTAGTAGACCCAGTTCTGGAGTTAATATCTTTTTATAGCTTGTTGTGAATTAAATTAAGAGCCAAGAAAGAAATAATTAGCAGATAATACGTTATCATAAAGTTAAGCAATATTAGTTAGGAAATCAGAGATGATCTACACCCTGAACATCCTCTAATATCAAAAACTTATAATGTTAAAAACTTACAAAATTATTTTTAAAAACTGTTAACATGATAATTCAAGCGGATGCTGAAGTGGCCTATGCTACGAATACTCTGCTCACTTCTGAGTAGAAGAAAATTGAAATGAACATTTGTTCTGACATTGTCAAAATATGAAAATTACCCGTTTTACTAAATCCAATAACTAGTGATGGTCAATAATAATTTTTAACATACAATCCAGAAAGCAACAATCTATGCTTCAGTAGAGGTCCTAGTTTACAAAGACAAAACAAGGGAGGGTCAAATCCAAGTCAGTGATAATCTTTAATCTGTACTTAAGGGATTATTTACATTGATTCTTTACTGAAAGTCAGATTGTAAGTAATCACCAACCTGAAATTTTAAAGAACAGCTCATAGAATCTGAACTATGCAATGTGAAAAGTCTTGTAAGATAAACAAATGCACAACCTCCATGTTGGAACATCCACTGTACACTACTGATCCAGCTCTATTTGACTTTCGATCAATTCTACATTAAATTGGACCTATTTCTAATACACAGAAGCAGTAGAGGTGAAAGAAACAAAAGGTATTAGAATATAATTACAACGTTTTAAACGTCAAAAAAAAAAGAATCACTTTTATTAACTATTCATAATTTTCCTTTGTGGTACTTCTAGTGTTTGTTTTAATTTTTTTATCTTTAAAAGCAAGTTTTTAATTTTTTTAAATTAATAGCTTCTTTGGAAAAAACAATATTTGAAGTTATAATTGAGTTTAAAAAATTAAGTTTGTAATTAGATTATACAAGGTCTGTCTAGAAAATGTCACAAGTCTACAAGTTTGTCCCGGAAGGTACAAACTCATGGTGGATGATCCCCCTGATGTCAAAAAACAATGAGCATGGTATTGATCTTTGATTTGCTCATTAGAGCCGTATGCCACTCTGTACTTTGGCTGTTCAGGGTCATACTGAAGTATCCATGTTTCATCACCCATGATAAGATTGTCCAGAGAGTGAGGATCATTTACACATTTTCAAAACATGATAAATTTTCACTCTGTGAGATTTTTGGTCATCGGTCAAAATTCTTGGGACAAGCTTTGCACACACTTCTGATGTACAAATCCTTGGTTACAATCTTATGGACGATAGTTTTTGACACATTTAACATTCAGCCATGAAACAAATACTCATTCAGTGGTCCATTACAAAAGTTCTTTCACAACATTTTCGTTGTTTGACGAGCATCCAGTACAGGCTTCATCATCAACCTCTTCATAGCCATCCAAAAACACCTTGTACCTTCTGTAGACTTGTCTTTGTGATTAACACTTATTCCCAAAGGCCTGTTGAACCATTGGAAAAGTTTCCGCAGACTTGCCAAGTTTCACACAAAATTAATCTCTTATCTTTGCTACAGTGAGTGCTACCAGTGTCTTGCACTCGTACAAGAGACAAAGCAGAGGTTAACGATGTCACCTGTCCTTCGCCTCTGAGAGCTTGCAGACAACTGAGCAAACACTTGCTTGGTAGTTGAGATACCACCACCAAGTAATGTATGACATTACTTTCCGGACAGACCTTGTATAGTAGAAAATACTACCTTATGATTATGCATGTAATGTATTAATATTTCTGTCATATTCAGTGATGTTGTTTTCTATCTTGTGAAAGAAAAACCATAGAACTTAACTAGAAAGTTACATTCAAGCAGTCAAAACTTATTTCTTATTTATTTAATGAATTTAGAATGCATTATTTACAAGCAAATTAAGTATTACATTTTAAATTTTTACTGTGTGTTTTATTTTAATTCACCCTACTTCTTTTCCTTTGAGATTTATTCCTGTGATGGTAAGGTGTACTGGCAAATTTATTTACAACAGAAGATTCATTGACAATTTCATCTGGATAAAGAATATCTTGTTTTTATAAATTTCTTCCCAGCTAAGTCTATTGGTAAAATTTCCTCTGAAGGTCAAGTTCAAAGTAATATTTTCATTACTGCTCATGTTCAATTCTTTAATGTTGTTGAAATTAATTGATGTTCAATTCTGTTGGCTCATCACTAATACTCCATGCCTTAAAAACTCAGTTAGATGACAATGGAAACATGTTACATAATAAAGACGTTTCACTTTCAGCAAAATGGAGCACTTGCTCACTGTTCACTTCCAGTTGGACAATGGTCGGACCAGATGTTTCCTGGGCATTGGATAGTTAGAAGAGGAACAGTCAGAGTGGCCAGCATAATTTACTGATCTTTTACACCACTGGACTTTTTTAGTAGGGTCATTTTGTAAAATCAGTAATTTATAGATAATTCATGCTAACTTACAAGTTTAAAAATAAAATTGTAAATAGCATGTTGGGATTAACTAATGAAAGTAAGGTATGAATTTCAACAAAGATTTTATTATTGTTTACAGGAAAATGGGAATCATTTTGAACAAATTATTTAAAAATTGATACTTATTACGATAAAAAAAATGTCTTTTATTATTTCTTAAGGACTTTTATTGTTAAAAACCTTCATAACAAAATTAACTAATGAATGATTTAAGCTTTTATTTTTTATTTAAAGATTATTCATTAATGAATTATTTTTTATTTAGTTAACAGCAACAAAATAGGTACCTTTATTGGTTTATTGTTTAACTGATGTTATAATGTTGTGTTTGCTGGTTCGTTTTTTCAGTGCTGGAGAAATCTAAAGCTGATATTTTTCAAGAAAAATAATTTCTGACTATGGGCGGTACCACTGTATCCCAACATAACCTAAAAAAAACTACATTTTTAATCATAACACTTTAATGAACCAATTTTTATTCTGTTTGTGCAAAATTATTTGTCATTCACAGAGCCTTCTAATGATGTCACAGGCTGCATTATCTCATTTAAAAAGTTTTCAACCCTTGAAAATAGTCTTGTACAATCTCAGGTCAACCACTCCTGAGAAGTGTGGTTAATTGAAACCCAACCACCAAAGAACACAGGTATCCACGATCTAGTATTCAAGTCCTTTACTACGATTTGAACCTTGGCACTCTTGACTTCAAAATTAGCTGATTTGCGATGTCATGTTAACCACTAGACCAGCCTGTGGGCATTTTTTGCCCACCAGGCCAAATGAAGGGGTGGGTGGATTTTAATTTTCTTTCACCAAAATTCATTATTTTTTTCAGATTGTCAGTTAATGTAATTAAATGTTACAATTGCCATTTAAGATTTTTGAGTTAGGTGTAGCAGAGAAGATCAGGTGAGGATAGTTACAAACAGAAATATGATGGGACTGATAGCTGTTGAATAATAAATGTGGTAAAGTTTCAGATGATCACCCAGTATAGGTGTAGTTTGTATACAGTGCAAGTACCACATTTTCATGACTTTTACAGATTTGTGATGTTTTTGTTCATATACACTAGGAAAAAAGCAGACTTGCGTCACTGCAAAACTTTTACATTGTTTATGTTTCATGTCAGCTGATTTTGTTAAATGTTTTTACAAATTGTAACTAAATAATCTTCATGAATTTAGCATACTTACAACTAAAGGCTTCAAAATCCTGAATATTTTAAGCTGTTATGATTTTTTAACACAGTTCTAACAACAATATTTCTCCTTTTTATCCTAAAAACACAAATATAATTTTAGATAAATCGTTCAAACAAATTAATTTTTTCAAGAAGAATAAATCATTCTAACAAATGAATCATTGCAGTAGTATAAATCATATAAAGCCAGTCTTTGTTAAATTAGATCAAGAATCTAATTTCAAACCTAAGAAATAATTTTACATTACCTAGTTAGTTTTTTTTTTAATTACTTCAGTAAAGAAATAAAATGGAGAAAACAGTTTGTAAAAAAATGTATCAATCCATTAAATCAGTATTTAATATTTAAGTAAACTATAATCACTTTTATAGGTACAATAAATGAGATGTCAATAGAACTATTTTCAAAATCAAGTTTAATTTATATAATTTTTTTCTTGTTTCTAATAGTCCTTAATGGACTTTGTTGGTATGAATATAATCCATAATCTGCAGACTGTAACCGTTTCTTTTTCTGTTTAGCCTCTGGAACTACCATAAGGTAATACTTCAGAGGATGATGTCTGTAAATGTGAATAAAGTATAGCTCTTGTACAATCTCAGGTCGATCACTCCTGAGAAGTGTGGTTAATTGAAACCCAACCACCAAAGAACACTGGTATCC